>JBAFTB010000027.1:14589817-14608842 GCA_037177355.1 Melanotaenia trifasciata | reverse complement strand
TTGGCCAGGACACTCTTGCAAAAGAGATTTTTAATCTCAATGAGTTTTTTATCCTGGTTAAATAAAGGAAAAATAAAAAAAATAAAAATAAAAAAAATTACTGTAGAAGGTTAAGATGATGTACCTGATCAGATGTCCCATCTCTTACTCTAAATGTCATAACGAGAATAAGGAGAACATGTTGAATCATTAACTAAATGTAAACACAAGGTTATCATGTTTTTTTTTCTCTTGAAACATTGCATCCTCCTTCACAATCAAGATGAAATTAGGGAAACACATCTGAATGCTGGAAATTTATCAGATATTGCCCCCTCTTTGTTTAGAATGAAGTCAGCTTAATTCAGCTTAGAAATTTATACTGATGATATGGTACCTTTTAACAAAGAAAGCCCTAAATTTCCATCTTTCTCTGTCATATATTTGATTATATAACATTGTTTAACTTGAGATTTGTACTTGAACTGAAACCACTGATTCATATCAAGATGTCTAGCAAGAAATATTACACCATGCTTTATTTCCAACATAAGACAAAAGGGAGAATATGTCTAAAGTAGAACTGAGTCTTATATTTTATGCCACTCATGCAAGTCAAGAAAAATGACTTGTGTAGAAGATAACTTCTGTTCTACACCTATGCTAGCCGCATCAGAATTAGCTTTACTGCAAATAAAATATAGAAAAAATAGAAAAAAAAGTTTTATTTATTTTGAGTATTATTCTTTAAAAATCACATCCCTATCTACAAGATCAATAATAACTGCATTTAATTTGTTACACTGTCACTTAACCTCTGACCAAAACATCCAAACCTACTGTCAAGAAGAAAATTTAATCTGCACATATCATTGTTATTGCTGCTGGTACAGATCTTAACCCCCACAGGCTAACAAAATGAGTCATTAATAGTTTATTAGCTGTGTGGTTGTTGTAGAACAAGTACTAGACAACAATAGAGCTCAAGGGCACAAGCGTTTTAGCAATGTTGTGCTGTGAGCAGGATCAATCTAATGCTAGAATTTTGACTTTTTTCCAGCTTATTGGGTCATCCTTTGTGTTCGAATATTTCCTGCTTTTCTAAATAATAATAATAATAATAATAATAATAATAATAATAATAATAATAATAATAATAATAATAATAATAATAGGTAAACATATAAGTGAGTAATGCAGGCATTATGGCCCTCCAGTAAGGAGGCTTCTCTGTTAGAGGAGGGAAAAAAAAGAAAAAAAAAAAAAAGGATAAAGGATTATACCCTGTAGCTTTGATGGTGAAGCAATGGGATAAAAGATTAACCTAGACAGCATTGCAAATACAGAGTTGGCTGTGGAGTGCCACCCAATTATCCCTGATTTCTACTTTAAGGAGCTTTATGAACAGAATCTCTTGTTAAAGTTAACTTAATCCACTTGTACTGTACACTTCTGGATATAATGTCTCTGGGGAATAGCATTTATCTTAGTAGTGACCTAATATATCTATCCACTTTTATGGCTTTATTCAGGTCAACATTTATAAAGTGGGAATTCAGTGCTTCACAACAATAATTTTTGGACCAGGACACTGATAACTAAACACTTTCAATGATGATACAAGCTGTGTCACTTAGAATACAACCTATTGATTGCAATACTTTCCCCTACGATGAAGTAGCCACTACACTATCCCCTCCAGCATGTAATGTCTTGAACAACATTTCATTTTCAACTGGTCTTTATTTAACTTCATATAACTAGTGGTAAGGAATGAAACCTGGCTTGACGGGCCATAAAATCCACACGCTTCATGGTTTGGACTAGAAAAAGAGATCTATTAAACCCCGTAAGACCTGTTGAGGAATCTGTTTGATAGACATTCAGAGTTTATTTGCCAAGGTGGACTACATTTTGACTTTTTCCTTCAAAAACCAACTACACAAAGAAGAGAGACAAAAGATAATCTTCGGGGTTTCGTATAAAAGTGCCAAATTGTGGTCCTGTCTTGAATAATTTGCTACATGTTTATGTGTTTTCATGTGTTGGAAAAGTAGTCATTTAAGGTCGCAGAGTTTATTTAAATTGTTCAACCTCGTGAATTTTACGCACACCTCTTTCAGACCTGACGTGCACCCTGCTACGCAGATGGTTATATGGAGGTACTCTCTTGTGATTGGTCAGTTTGGGATCACGTGTTGCCAGATCTCTGGATCTTCTTGCTAAATTTATGTAGTAACCACTGTTGGTAAAAACAACCAGTGGATCAAGTTGATGAGAGGCTGATAAAATTATTTCTATATTTTCTTCCACAAGCTAATAAAGACACTGAACCATACTGGACACCATTGTTGTTTTAAAAACAGAAAATACCTACCGAACTGAGGTGAACCGTCAAAAAAAAAAAACTCTGACCTGGTGAGATACTTCTCAGAGTGCCCACTCTAGGTCAGAGATGAGATTCTGCCCCATGTGGAAGAGTTTTTTTTTTTTTTTTAAATCATGTTGAAGAGTTTAAGTATCTCTGGGTTTAGTTCAGGAGTGTGGGAAGAAAGGGATGGAAGACAGAGTCAGATTGGTGCAGCGTCAGCAGTGATACGGGTTCTGCATCTTTCTGACATGGTAGAGAAGTAGCTGAGCAGAAAGACAAAGCTCTCGATTTACCCATTAATCTATGTCCCGACCCTCACCAAGGGTCACGAGGTGTGGGTGGTGACCAAAGAGAATGAAACTGCAGATGTAAGCAGCGTCTGGGCTCTCCCTTGGAGACAGGGTGAGAAGCTTGGTCACTCAGAGTACAGGGTGAGTACAGGCTCAGAGTAAAACTACTGTTCCTCCACTTTGAGAAAAGCCACACGAGGTAGATTTGGCATCTGTCAGGATGCCTCACTGGTGAGATGTTCTAGGCATGTCCCACATTGCATGACAACTGTCAGTGGAAGATCCAGGATGTGCTGGAGGGAGTTTTCTCTCAGCTGGCCAGGGAAGATCTTAGAATCCCTGGAAGAAGTGGCCAAGGAGAGGGTTGGATCACCGGGATAAAGCTTAAGCAGGGTGGTCCAAAGAATTAGCAGTAAAAAAATTAAAAAAGAAAGAAAATGGATGGATTTTTAAGAAACACCACCAAAATAAGCAGTGTGTGACAAATTATGTCAACCTTTACTGCTTCCTTATGAATCAAAAGGATAAGTAGCAGCCATGTGCTCTTGATTAATTCCACTAAAACCTGAACATCAGTAAGTGTGAGCACCTCTCATATTAAACTGAGCATTCAGGTTTGTTTAAATGCAGTGCCTATAAGGAAAGACATTAATGATCTTACAGAAGCAATTGTTTCTGCAAATTAATCTCAGAAGAGCTATAAAGCCATAATGTATTGTGAGGTTCTTTGTCCAGTGCAAAAAGAGTTAAAAAAAATGGACAAGTATGGCTGGTTTGGAAAGGTTGCAGGAGAAAACCACTTCTCTCTATATCAAAAACAGCCTGGCACAAAGGCAAATGTGCACTGCCTCTAGCACTTCATGACAGCACCTGGGTCCAACTGGACTCACAGCAGTCTGACTACCACTTAATTATGACGTCCCATCTTGTTTGAATTCTTGCTTGTGTTGTTCTTACTCTCAAATGTAAGTTGCTTTGGATAAAAGTGTCTGCTAAATGACTGTAGAATAGAATAGCAGCACAGCTTAGGTTTGCAAAGATGAACAATGTCCCTTTTGACAAACAAGACCAACATGACGTCTTTTTGTTATAATGCACAGTAATACATGTAGTTTAAAATAAATCAGCAAAGCTATTGCAATGGGGGTCTAATGATTTGGGCTTAGTTTGAAGAGACACGATTTGAATAGCTTGCAGGAACCATGAATTAATTTGTATACCAAGTGGTAAAGAGTCACATGTGAGTAGGATTGGGCAATATATTAAGATTTTCAAATATATTGAGACTTTATCAGATGTAATATAGAAGGAGGGAATATCGTTTATATCAAGAAAGTTTGTTTTAAGTTAAAAACATCTTTTGTTTTGCATTTTGCACAGCTGTATTTTTGTTTTGGTCATTGAAAAGAATTTTAATTTGTTTTGTTTTAGGAGCATTTATTTTAATATGAAGGTACTTTAATTTCAGTCAGCTGTTTTAATGTGCTGCTGATCGTTAATAAAATTATATTTAGCACTGAAGACTGTAAATTAGAACTGTCTCGTTCATTACTTGACAAAAAATAAATAAATAAAATAAAATTTCAAGAAAAATATTGTGTATCGTGATTCAGGTAAAATATATCGATATATGAGATTTGGTTCATATCGCCCAGCCCTACATATGAGGCTTTCTAACAGCTTCAGTTTGGCTGAAGTGATGAAAAAGGACTGTGATCCCAGAATTTAGAACTCAATGCACAGCTGAACCTGAAGTTAGTTGGAGTCTACATCATTGAAAAGCCCCTAGGAAATGTAAAGAATCAAGAGATTGCACGTCTTTGCACGACTCAAAGTGTATCGCAAAGTCAATATGTGTCACTGTAAAAATCATGCTTTTTCCATCTAGTTGAGAAGTGTTATAGAAAAAGTAGTAGCAACAAGAATGTCAAGGAGTTCTGCTTTATTTACAAGGTAACAGACTATTGATGAAAACATGACCTTTTCTACCTCCTTTCTGAAGCTGAACGTTGGTGCAAAGCTTCAAGAGAAGCGAGAGACTGAATGCCAAGAGTGACATTTACCCATCATGTTTATGAAACTATATCTACATTTCTGCTCTATTACCTCAGTTGTGATTAAAAGGTCCTCTTTGAGTGTCATCCTTCAAACAGAATGAAGAATGAAACAAAGACAAGGGGACAGCAGGAGAGAAAGAGAAATCAAGCTTGACTGAAATGAATAGAACAAGGGAGTGAAAGGGATGATGGAGTGAGTGGAGAGGAGTACAGCATGGAGAGTGAATGCTATCAGTCAGTGAATTATTCCTCGTGCCATCAACACCAAAGAAAAACATCACTATTTGTGTGTGTGTGTGTGTGTGTGTGTGTGTTTGAGGGGGGGTGTCACGTTGAGATAGATGATCAGTACACTTGGCCTATGTGAGATCGTCTGTGTGGTTGTGTGTGTGGGCATCCGAGTAAGAGTGTGAAAAAGGGAGAATAAATTCTTGGTAGATGCATCACAGTCACAAAAGTAATGGCTCACAGTGGGATCATTGCAAGCTGCCCACTATGTGCACCACTATATAAACACAAGCACACAAACAAGTCTAGCAATCAAAACCATTACAATTTTGGTCTGCTGTGGTAGCTAAAAGCAAAAAGCAAAGTATGACCCCAAGAAAAGTATGACCCCAAGAAAAGTATGACCATAAGAGCCACTGACTGAAATAACAGAAATAAAGTATATCATGCACAGTTTTTGGCTATGGTACTCAATTTATTTCTGTTTGCTTAGTTTACATTGTGTTATGAAAGTGGGTAATGGTTGTCATTTGTCAAGTAGGTATATTTTGGATTATTGTTAAAGGTCAGGCTGGGAAAGGTTTAAAGCTGCTAAAAAATAAGAACAGATTTCCGTGTAGCTCGGCCTGTGTATGTGTTAATTCATGATCCAGTCAGAGTCAGTTCTTACCAGTGTCTTAAAGACTAAACAACTTTAGCACAGGGGGAAATTAAAAAAAAAAAAAAAAACATGACCTTCTTTATGGCTTTTGTAAAGACACAAAGAAAAAAAAAAAAAAACAAAAAAAGACAAATTTCACAATTGTATGCAATTGCAATGAGTCAAAATGATCTTTTTTTGTTTTATTTTTATTTAGTTATTCATTTATTTTTTTCTCCAAATTCATCACAGCTATAGCATGGTGATGAACTGTAACATTTTTTTTTCATATCATACCATAATATCCATAAAACTTACCATATTATCCATATTATATTATGGATAATATCATTAGGATACTTATTTAACAGACAAAGAAAAAAAAAATCCACCCCTGAGAAGAATATTTAAAGTTGTGGGGCCGTATTCCTAAAGATTCTTAGTACAAAGAGTTGCTCCTAGTGGCCAGATTCTAAGAAAATTCTGAAAATCATGATGTTTTCTTGGAATTTCCCCTGAAGGTGAAGAGCAGTTCCAAGCAAAAGTAAAAACCATTCCTCTTAGCCCTTAAGAGAGTTCCTAAGGTGAGATCTGTTAGGAGCAGGGAATAAGACGTTTAAGATGCTTAGGAGTTCCCTAAGCAGAGGACAGAAATGGCAGACAGGAGATGCAGGAGAGATGCTCTCCAAACACTGGATGACAGTGAATTAATTACATGTTACAGATAGAATGTGTAGGAATCATATTTGTGGTTTTTCTTGACATATACCTCATAAAACACTTTTATGTTCATTGACCAATTGAGCCAGGAGCAAACACTGTTCCTCTGTCCAGTTGCTGTTCTCTGGTTTGTGGTAGATTTGAATGGTTCTTATAGGCCGGTCACCAATCAGACAGCAGTGGAAGCTGAGCCATTTTATCCTTGTTCATACAAAATGAGTTGAAATGTTCATAGTTGAAAGCACAACAGTTACCAGCATGTAATGTAAGTAAATAAATATAACTATCAGTATGTGAATATTGTACAAGTGGGTCCGAGTTTCTACACATTCTGTAGGATCATTTTAGTATTGCTTAACATTTATATAGCAGATTTTCTTTTTATGTAAAATATTTATAATTACACATTGATTAGTTTCTATAATTAAGTTCATTGATTTCACGGCCCATTCTATGCCCATTATAACCAATTAATTAAACTTAAATCACTTGAATTAGTTAAAAATATTAAAATAAAAATCATGATATCTTTAGAACATAGTTTTCCCCATCAATAAAAATAAGGCAACTCTAAATTACATTATATTCAGTTCACACAATCACACATAAAAATAGGATAAAAGTTACTAACAATACTAATAAACAAAATTCAGTTCAGAAACATCTGTTAAACAAAATGTGAAAATCTAGTAGACATGAGGGCGGGGGCTAAATGGCATGTATCTTATCAAGGAGTTACAGGAGGGGTTGGTAAGAGCCAGAAGAGGAAATGAGGAGGAGCAGCAGTAGAGTGGAGGGAAGGGCAAGCCAAGTAAGCACTTTCCTGCCCATTTTTCATCAGGCGGGCCAAATTAGACCAGTCTCTCTCTCTCTCTCTCTCTCTCTCTGTCTCTCCGTCTCTCTCTCTCTGCCTCATCTGTTTCCACATTCCTGACACGTCTCAACCCAGAGTGTGGGGGGGTAGCGTCACTCTGAATACCCTTCTCAGCATCCTGCCGTTTCACCGCCTCTGATTTATTAGTCGGTAGGCACCGTCCATCACACCAAGACGCAGGGAAGCATTGTGTTTTCTCTGTGTGTGTGTACCTCTACACTCTTTTCCACCATCCCACCCTCCACAATCCCCTCCCACACTCCTTTTTCTCTATGTGTTGTCTTGTTGTGAGGCCATCTCTGTCATCTTGTTTGCCGTTTCATTTAGTGACCCACGGACTCTTGGTTGACTTCTCTCTCTGAAGCCTTTCATTTGTAATTCTGTGGTGTCTGAACGTTTGTGCTCCCTTACATGCACTGACTCAAGGCTGACATTTAGATAAAGGGAACCTCTTTTCTAACTTTGGACCCCTCCCTCATATTTCTGAAGCAACAGGTTCTAATCTAAAGCGTAATGACTAGCAGGGCAGCTTTATTTATAGGAAAAAAAAAAAAAAAGAACTGCATAATATTTAACTCTACGACTGCTGACTTAAAGGAAATCTGCTTAGTTTGAACTTCTTAGCTGGTCAAATAAGAAAATTTTTTTTTTTTTTTTTTGTAGCCTGGGTTTCCAATATGTTTACATTCATGTTGATGGGTTGGTTACATAGATGTATTGGATTACAACAGAATCTTAGAGCATCTTCTGTTTTAATGGCAATAGTGGGAGATTTCACTCGAGTAGCCTGTGGAAGAACTGATGGTTTAGAATCTATGACCATTCAGAGTCATGACTCACTCATTTGAGTGCTCACTGTCACTCCCTAGCTATGCAGAAGCACAGAAGAAAATTTCCTGAATCGATTCAAGTAATAACAGCCTATTTTTCTCCTCTCTGTGAATAGGGTTTGACATGACGCAAACACTCAGGTACTCTCCTCATGACTGTCTGCTGTCTAACTCGCAGTGTAGCACCGTCTACCCCCCCCCATCCCCTCTCTCTTCACATAATGGTATGACCCTATATCCTCACATGATTGGCTGCTTGTCCATGCGGGCCAATCCAAACAAAGCAGTGCCGTGAGCAGAGCTGGGGTGGAGTACTAAGCATGCAGCAGAAAGAAAATAAACTTGGAGATGGTGTTCTGTCAGTTTAGCATACATTGTCAGATCAGTATACACATAGTGCAAACTGACGACTGCACCTAACCCTAACCTTAACATGCATGCACATTAACAATGTATGCTACTATGATGCGTATACTAGACTAACAGAACACCGGCTCTTCTGATTCACTACAAAGCATCGGCTCTCAGAGCCGGTTCTTTTGCACATGGCACATCACTAGTGTGTGCTCACTGCTGTGGACACAGAGCAGCTATGGCATGTAAATCAGATGAATAGCATCAAACTTTTTATTGTTTGATAAAAAGACAAAGTAATCCTGCTCTAGAGGAAATTGCAATAAATGACCATTTTATTTTATTATAATTTTTTTTGTTATAATTTTTATTTTTTTGGATTGATTTTAAACTACGTGCGTGGTGACATCACTTCCAGTTGTTGAACCTGAAGCACCCATTAGCTTTAGCTGCTAATATGAGCGCCCGCAGTCTTAGCGTTAGTTGCTAATTGAGCAGTAATACGCTGCAAAAGAATTTATAGGTGAATGTAATTCACACTGGTGAACAACATCTGAAGTTGACATCATCTCGGCAAGAGAAGCTGGTTTTGAACTGAGGGGACATAGAAAAACCAGTTGTGTGTGTATACGCTAAGATCTTGCTAAGTCTTGATAAGTCACTCGAGATTAGGGTCATGTTATGGGAAATGAGAACATACAAAAAAAAGGATCGTCAAGTTTTATGAATCAATAATGGATTTATTTCACTCGAATCCATAGGCCTGTCACGATAAGCAATAAGTCAATTAATTGCACGGTAAGAAAAAGTGAGCGCGATAAGTTTGCCGTCCGCAATAATTTTTATTTGTCTCTCCCTACCACCCACACACACACACACACTTTGCTATAAACTGTATGACAATAGGTTTCACTATGGAGTATTTCAACTGAACACTCTGGTTTCTTGCAGCGTGATCTCTATAGTGTCATACTTGACAGCAGCATGTTGCAGCACGTGACCGTGGTGAACCACCTGTGTGAGCCGGTATGCTGCTTTTGTTTTGCAGGGCTGCCAAGACGCATTGGCCATGGGACTCGCACATTTAAGTGGCTTCTTACGCTCTCGCTCTAAATCTCCGATTCTCATGCTGAAATATGTAAATAAGTCGAATAGAAAAATAATAGCTGCGAGCACTTTCTCATTTATTTTTTCGCTGCTCCCCACAAGTAGGCAGAACACAACAAGTAGGCAGAACACACATGTAGCCTACGACGTCAGTACAAAGCCCCCACTTCCTGGTCTACCTTAATAACCCCTGTAATGTGCAGGCACATTACACAAATAGAGTCAGCCTATATACTACCGTATATGACAAAATAAACATCAAGAGCAATGCCGGCTAATCAAGAGGTTCGGGAGGATTCCCAGGGGGCCGCATTGCTTTTGGGCCGGTGTGCCGGCGTGTGTCAAAAAGCCGCAGCTCATAGATCAGTCTGACACGTAGCCATGAGAGGAAACATTTCAACGCACAGTGTGTATATATTATAAATTTTATTTTTTTTTAATACAATGATACTGGCAATTTTGCCAGTTTTTCCTGTCTGAGCATCATGTTTATTTTTTTTTTTTTAAATATATATTTTTAAAGGCAATTTTGTTTACAGAACAGACTTTATTATCCATCATACTTATTGTGTTTGTGTCACTAACAATGAATGAAAACCAGAGTCCATTTTATTTATTATTTTTGTTTTATTTAAAATGTCTTCCGATTCCAGTGTAAAATGTTTTTTAGAAATTAAAGTTTATTGATCTTTGAAAGGGTGTACTTACATTATTATGGCATAGTCATTATATTAGTTGAAAATGGTCTCAAAATGACATTATCGCTTTGTGCAATAATATTGTTTATCGCGATAATTTGAGAAAATTTATCACTCAGGAAAATTTGTTATCGTGACAGGTCTACGAATCCATTATATATATATATTTTTTTTTTTTGGTAATTCAGCTCGACTGAAAAGAACTTTTGTTAAAACTGCAACAAGCCCTTGGAACATAACTGACATAATGGGAAAGAATGAAGAGAACAAAGGAAAGGCATTGTCATCCTTTATGGAACATTTGACAAAGTCAGGTTTTTAACATCAAGTAGCCACACCAGTTATCAACTGGTACATCCTAATTATCTGACTTCACACTCTCAGAAAAAGTAACCAAGTATGCAGTGCAGTATATAAAGGACTGCAGTAAGTTGTACATTCAGAAAACCAAATAAATGCTTAACAAACGGCTCAACACAGTTGATCCAACTCATCAACCCAGGACTCAACTCTGTTCCCTCATCTTAATGATAAATGAGACACTTCTGAGAAGCACAACGCTAAATCTTGGACAAAGATGACAAGTGGTTTGAGGACGGAAAGAAAGAGGCCATGAACGTCAAAGCAGAGAAACCTTCACATCACAAGGACTGATGAATCACTTCTCCATTGAAATCAGTTGACCTAACTTGTGTAAGACATGTTAATTTATACAGCTGATATTAAATTGAAAATAATTTGAAGACAGATCACATCTTTTAGACAGTTTTACTAAAGGGAAATTTCAAAAGGTAAATCTAAACTTGGAGTACAAGGGCAGGAAGAGATGGAAGAAATGTGCTATGAAAACCAGCTGAATAGGTTTCCCTGCTGCAGCAAAGCAGGGAAAGATAGTGGGCCTCTAGAACCAGGGTTTGGGATCACTGTTATGGGGGTGCTCACCTTAATTGAACAATGTTATTTCAAAGAATGAAGTGCAGTACAGAGTTGTACTTGCAGAGTCACCTGTGATCTCTGGTCAGAGTAATGTTTAATATGTGATTTCTTTGGTGCAAGATCAGCTTTGGTTGTATGAGCCCCACTCTACTAGTCTAGTCTACTCTACTATTAATTCAAGTTTCTAGACACTCTATTATATATGACTTTTGACTTGTACCGTATGTCTAGAAAGTTTAGAAATCTGGCATGGTGTGATTGATTTTTAGAAGGCTGAATGAAGGATCTGTGTGAGTAACCTATTTATTACTTTTATTTCAAATTGCTATTCTGGATCTCCTGCATGATAGTTTTTACCTCTATTGACACTAACATATATTAGTCCACATGTCAAAAACATGTCTCTTGCAGATGCTGCCAGATCTTGCAGAGTAATTACCAGAACGTAATGTTTAATTCAATTTTATTCAATACAAGACCAGTGAGCCTATTTACAAGACCAGAAAGAATATCCTAGAGTCATTTACATGATCACAGATTTTCAGGGGCCATGTAAATGATCTTGCACTGATTTGATATCCTCAGTTTCTGATCATTTAGAAACATCGGTGTTTTATTTATTGTGGCAGAAGCTGAATGTTGTGATGGAATAATTAAGAAAAAGCACATTGCTGGTTAGTAGACAAAAAGCTCATACATCTTGAAGCATACAATAAATAGAAAGAAATATGGGAGTAAGGTCTCCCATCACAGCCAGGTGTGGACGCAGCTGAGGGAGCGCATCCATCCAACCCACTGCCCGCGAGTGGAATGTTTGTCTTTCATTATACCTTTTATGCCAGGAAAACGATTACATATGCATTACTTTTTAATGAGCACAAATTCTTTCACACCAAATTTATAAATGACCTTCAACATCAAAAAGTCCTTTGTGTTTTTTTTTTTTAAAAAAAATAAAAAAAATTCTAAATGACCATTTAACCTGTTTGACCATCACCAGCTCATTGGCTTTTCAATGCTAACTCGAGAAAAAAATAGATACAAAATAAACTTCTGTGCTCAACAAAATTAAATGTAAATAAATCTTGGCAGTTTTAGGGAAAAGTCAATACAACACAGATCCACACAACATTGCCTGATGCCATCTGATGATCTAATCCTGTTTACCAATTGGACAGTTGCAGTCGCCAAGCTTAAAATTGGCCAATCCCAGTGTTTGTGGTTGCTGATCCACATTAGTGTGTCACAGCTTATTTTATTCATTCATTTGTACAGTTGCAAATCGACTATTTTGACTAGATGTTGATTCTTAATAAACATTTAGTTTATTATTTTAGCTTCATGTTAGAAAGGAGCTTGAAACCAGATGCCTTGCGGTTTTCTCCTACTCTTGTTTGGGCCGGGACTCGTGGTGTTTAGCAGAAAGGTAAAAGGGAAAGTCAGTAAATGACTTGCCTGACTGCTGACTTGTGTACATGAAATTCTCCACCAATAACTGACTGGAACATTGTTATTGCATTAAACCACAGAGCAGTAAGTAACTGAGGAGCACAGCTGCAGCAATTAGAATGGTCGGGTACCTAAGCTGAAACCAAATCAAGTCATTAAACATATTCAAATGCTAATCATCCCTACAAGACTCAAACATGGATAAAAATACCCTGCATTAAATACTTCTGCCTGATAATTATTTAAAAGGGTCCTTAAGACTAATACACTTACCTGGAAAACCTGTACTTTGGTCTCACCAGGCAACATTGTGTTCTGTTGTACTCCATTTCTTCTGCTTAATGACATATTAAATCTTTAGAAAATTCCTCTTTTTTGAAGATGTTTCAAATTGGATTTGTTGCTTTGTTACCCTTAAAAATTAATCAGATCTAATTTAGTTTGGATCTGTCACACAAACACTACATTTAATTTACAACAGTCAGAAAGAAGCGCCACCATTTTTTCAATAAAAAAATAATAGATGCCTAATTAGGTAGATAATCAAATGTTTTCCTATCCGGTGGCTCTGAAGTCTCCCTAAAATTAATCTGAATTTTTCTCAGAGGGTAATTGGATTTTATTTTTCATAAGTCATAATTTATGTCAACACAGCCACACATCCTCGAAGCCAGCGTGAAAAAAAAATCTGAAGACTGTAGACCTACAAAAGCTGCTGCCACCTAGTGGCACCATTTTCCAGCAGAAAGGGTTAGATTGCTGCATTTCTTGTTGACCAAGTTGTAGGAGTACTTCAATTCCCAAACAGAAACCATTTGTAGTCCATTGTGTGGCCAACATTTTAAATGAACTGGATTTAATGGAGCTCTGCAGGTTAAAAACAGGGATGGCAAGTACAGTGCCTCCTTCATGTCCCTTTATTTTCAACTACAAACGTGATCAAGGATATGCTGCTTGACTCATGTAGATTAAGTTAGGGATTTTATTTTGATTTTACTTAAAATAAATGCATCTACAGCGTTTACTTTACCACATGACTCGTAATATGTTTATCAATTTCCTTCTCGGCCAAGTCAAAAGGTAGCTAGCTGTAAGGGACAGTTTTCTTGGTTAAACCCTGATCTCTGTTGTGTTTCAACAGCAAACCATACCCTTACTTGAATGGCTGTTTATCAGCTGGATAGTGATTGCTGTGTCAGCCACATAATAGTGTAATATCAAAGCAGCAGAACACCTTCCTTGAATAGAAATGAGGAAAAAAGAAACAGAAACAAAGGATGAGAATGGTTTACATCCAGCAGTCGGTCTTCATTCCTAATGGAATCTATTTAAAAAAAAAATATATATCCCAGTTATATTTACATATGGTTCTGATGCCAATCTTGTCCTATTGCCAAGTCTCACAGGAAGTTATGACACTTTTGACCAATCAACAGATTGCAGTGCATCAACATCTTTCCTTTTGGTTGGATCAATAAGATCGGGACCCCAATGAAAGGGTCCCAAAAAAGGACAACTGATCGGATCACATATTCTGGCACCCGTCCCAGTTTTTGTCAAGGGAAACGCAAAAAGAAAAACGCATACTGACTGGCTTTTGTAACACATTACAGACAACAATGCTTACGGTATATAAACAATGTATATTTATGCTAATGCATACACATACATAACCTAAGTATGTATTTTTACCTTGAACCACTTGCCAGAGAGAGTGAGCAGAAAAGTGAAAGCACCCACAGAAAACATGAAACATTGAACCTGTGGTCTCTTGAAGCTATCCACACCACCATCCACACTTTATTTTAACATTTGTGATTAATAGCATGAATTGCAAAATAAGCAAAATGGGAAAAATATGTTGCACCTATTCTGTCTTGCAAAGTAGAAAAAAAAAGACTTTGCAGTAGAATATTTATCAGGTCCTGCTTGGGGAATGGGCGTGTTCAATGGGAACACAACCAAAGGTGCTGGGGTTGGGGCACCTTTGAACAATTGTTCAACAATTGTTCAACTGCAACATCCAACACGGAGGCTCTAAAATTGACAAAGCTCTGGACAAGAGCTGCATGGTTGTGTGGGTTAATGTTGTAGAATCACAACAAGAAGATTTGAGATTTCAACTTGGGGCATGTTCTCATGTCAGAGAGGGTTCTCCGACTTCTTCCCTAAGTCCAAAACAATGCATGTAAGGTTCATTGGTGTTTCTAAACTGACCCTTGGTATCACACATGGTTGTCTCTGTGTTGGACCTGCGATGGACTGGCAACCAATATAGGATGAAACCTCTCTCTTGAAAATTGCTCCAGTTCAGCACATATCCTGACAAACCTTACTGGTTTACTGTTAATTGGCAAAAACATGCTATACATGTGCCCATGTTTTGCTCTAATTCACTGCAATTCACTCCAAGTCAATTTACTTGCTTTTTTACAAACCAACATAATTCAAATTCTGAAATATCATACAATATATTGAGATACCACAATATATCCTAATTTAAAAACAACTAGGATTAGGGGAATTGTTGAATAAGGAATTTCAGATTGTAAAACTAATCATTGTCTTGAGTAAAAAATATGTTTGAGGGGCATGAACCTAATACCATATAAGCAAAGAAAAGGAAGACTCATATAGATCTAATAAATCAATACCTTTTGACAAGGTGTTTAATTTGTGATCAAGCTTCTCTTTAATCAGGGGTACATGTTCTGAATTGAGCTCTGATTAGAGTCTTGTCATTTTCTCTTCCACATCGGGATTTAGAACCTTATCCAATGAGAACAATGCCATTAACTAAATGAATGCAGAATACCTCAACTGGCAGGTTCCTCCCCTCAATTACCAAACATGCTTTCCAGCTGACACCTGGGAAATAAGATAAGCAGGTAAATGTGCTTAGGCTAAGTGCTAACAATAAGGCACTCTTGGTGATGACTAAATGCCTCTGCAGGCTTGGGGAAAAGGGGGAATTGGCAGTATTTGCAGAGGTCTTCTGCCAGTGTCTCTCATACACAGCCAGCAAAGGTTCTTAGACTAAAGCAAATGCAAATTGGAGGGCATATGATCGGAAATATGTGTTCAAAAGAGCCAAATCAATCAGAAGCTATAGAAATATTTTAATAATACAGAGACAATGGGAGCTCAGGGTAGTCTTTCTCGCATGTTTTTTTGTTTTTGTTATTTCCCCATTATCATGGATAATGGATTATTTAAAACGCAGGATTGTAAGCAGGCTGGAGCTGTCCCTAGTCCTTCACAAAACTAACACAGAGACAAACATTCAATCAGACACACATTCACTTCTAATGATAATTTAGAGTTTAATCAGCCAAACATGCATGTGGACGGAAGTCAGGAGAGAAATCGCATGCACAGGGAGAACATGTAAACTCCACACAGGTTCCCTCTAGAATACTTGAAAATAAGAAATCAAGAACATTCATTAATAAATTATTTTGGATTTTAAGTGTGTATGTTGTCTACTGGAAGCAGTGCTGGTTTCTAGTCTAACTGCTGTAGGAATGATCTCCAATAGCTCCTTTATGCTTTGGATGCAGCAGTCTGTGTCTGAAGGAGCTTTGTAGGGCTGTCAGCACTCGGAAGGGTTGTGGGGAGGTGGTGGTGTCCTTTAATATGGATGGGAGCTCAGTTTTACTTCTATCAAGCCTGACAAAGGTTGAAATTGTGACATATCTGAATAGTAAGTTTTACTACACCATGACTGTAGCTCCTCCCTAGCTGTCATGTGATCTATTTTATTTAATGAAACCAGGTGTGATACAGTAACACTTTGAATCCACCTTAATCATCACGTCATCTAAGGATAAAAAGATCATCTCAAGATCATGATTACAAGAAGAGTTGTTCTTGGCTGCTCTCAGCTTCTGTAAGAGACTTAAACACGGCTACATTTTTCAAGTGCATAGGTTACATAAATGACAGACTAATGTGATAAAAGGAAACCCATTTACAAAAAAGGTACTGCCACCGTTTGAGAAATTTCTAGGTCCCTTGTACAAAACATCCAAAGTAAATTCTGGTATTAGTTATGAGCCTCTGTTATTGAGATGTTTAGTTAAATATCAGCTATATTTTCAGTTTTTCCTAAGAGATAATCAGATGTACGTATATAATATGCAAGCCCCTTTTCCACTACAGGAACTTTCCAATTTCTCCTAAAACTTTCAGAGACAGGGCTGTGTGCAAAGGACTGATAGGTGGAACGTGAGTGCAGCATTCCACATTTCTGTTTATTGTGTGATCAGTCAAAGTTTATTTATAGAGGGATTTTCATGCACAGTGCAACACAAAGTGCTTTACATAATAAAAACAAATAATGCATATTAAATAACACTTCATAGTAGTCTTTCACACACAAAATCTCACACAAATGCATTTACACACAGCACATGCACACCTGCCCATACCCCATTCTGTACAAACAAACTCCCATCTCCAGTTAATTTCTCTCAACTGCATGTAAGTGTAAAAAGATCAATAGAATGAAAACATCTGGCTCAACGCTGCAGTAAAGAAGCGATATTTTGGGGATACAGTCAAACCTGAAGTCAGCCATGACCATACAGGGTGTCACCACAGGAACCAAGCAGGTCAGGGCAGGCCAGGATCCACACCACAGCCAAAGGGCTACAGTGCAGGAACCTCAGCTACCCAGACAAGGGGAGTCGCCATGACAAAATCCCTACACACAGAGCAGGTAGAGCTTCTGGTTTGGAGGATCCCCAGGAGGAAAACACTGGAGTTAAAAAGTAAAATCAAGATTAAACTTATAAGCAATAAGTACTAATAAGAGCAACAATAATGACAATGTAGATAAAGGACTTGAGGAAAATGATTTAAAAAAAAAAAAAAAAAGTACAGATAAGAGGAGTTCATAAAAAAACTGTACTTGGATAAAACAAAAACAGAGAGCCGCATAAGTGGTATTTAAACTAAAAAGAAAAATATATTTTAATCATTGAAAAAAAAAAAATAAATAAAATTCAGCTATTAGCCAAGTTAAAAACACAAGGTCTTGAGCCTGTTTTCAAAATCATCAACCGTCTCTGCAGCCCTGAGGTTCTCTGGCAGGCTGTTCAACAGTTGAGTTTCATAGTTGAGGTTCACAGCGGTAGAACGAGACCTCACCATAAGTTTTGCTTCTGACTTTGGAAAAGACTAAGAGGCTAGAACCAGAGCATCTCAGCGTCTGAGAGGGTTCATAATTTAAAAGCAAGTCTGATACATAAGAAAGCCCAAGACCATTAAAATATTTATGAACAACTAAAAGAACCTCAAAATCGATCCTGAAATGCAAGGGGACCCAATGCAACGATTTTAAAACTGGTGTCTCGTCCTCGTCAGAATGTGTGCTGCTGTTTCAGACATGTTTTTTTTGTGACTTAAATTTGTTGTTTTGATCGTTTGAAAAAAGAAAAAGAAAAAAAAAAGGAAAAAAGGAGCTACAAAAGAAAAAAAGACTTACCATGTCTTCGAGTTGGCATCTGGAAACAAAGTGTATTAATGAATAACCACAAGTTGGCAGAGCTGAATGTAGGGCACAGAAACAAATTTGGGCAAAGTTAAAGAAACTGAAAAGATTATAAAGAAGCTGAAAGACCACAACAGCTGTGGGTCAGACCTCCTGTACCAACAAGTGATAGGATTGAATAAATTTTCCCAATATTTGTGGTGCCGTGGAAATGCAAACCACACCAGGATTTTTTTTTTCTTTTTCACCCAGGTAAATAAATTCCGTGATATAAACATTCTGGAAATTCTGGTGGGAAACCACCTATGGAACCTCAAGACATGCCAAAATACTGATTGGGTTACTCTTAAGCGGTTCAAAAAGCGTTCCGCTTGTGTTTTCTGTGCGGTATGGTTTGGGTTGTCGTCTTGTTGAATGTAAATATACACCATTACAGCATGATATTGCCATGAAGTTATTTAAGTGGTAATAGAAATTCCTCCATCTTTACAAGGGAAATATGGATCTCTAATAGTGTCCATAAGCAACAGTTTTAATGGTAATTCTACTGTAAGTGTCTAAACTAGAGAAACGTCCTCAAAAGGAAATATTTCTAAAAGCTAACATGCAAGTAGAATCATTAGAATCATTGTACATTTCCTTTCTGTTGCTTTTTAATATTGAAAATGTGATAGTAATGGATAACTTAAGCCTCTAGCTTGACAATTTTATCAGCCGTTTACACGATGCTAATGTTAGCTTAAACTTCAACTAAACTTTTGGTAGATTGTATTATAAGCAAAACACAGCTAACAATGATCATAAATTCTAACTCAGCATGCCTTTGTATACTCCAGTATCTCCATTGTAAGTGGTTGGAACAGTAAAATTTTGGCTCCAGATCCATGTTTACTTTGGATAGAACAATGTTTTATTGCTAAAGAGGGTGAGGGGGGGGGGGGGGGGGGGGGGGGGGGGGGGGGGGGGGGGGGGGGGGGGGGGGGGGGGGGGGGGGGGGG
>JBAFTB010000027.1:14532363-14545110 GCA_037177355.1 Melanotaenia trifasciata | reverse complement strand
TTATATTATGCTGTGTTAACCTGTTGTTTAAAGAATCTGACTGTGATTGTCATTGGCAGGCCACGGGTACCATGTGATCATTTACCTGCCCACACAGAGCAGCTGCTGGTGATTGTCTACATATTCAAGAATTAAGCTACCAGACAAACATTTTGCCACTCGCCTTGAAACGCCTTGGCGTGGATGTGTTTTTTAATAGATTAGCCATGAGTTAATAAAGACTTTTTATCTTCTATCTTCTTGAGTGCCTCAGTAATCTTTTCATTAAATAAACATGCTTTCTAAAAGTATCAGATTCATTGCCAAGAAGCATTTTACAATAAAGACTTTTAGTGATATGTTTATTTAAGAAGTCTTTTGCACAGATAATAAAGGACATGTCCAGTTTGAATAATGCTGGACAGCAAAGTGCTTGTGGCAAAAAACCATTTTTGATTGTGTTTGTTTAGGTTTTGAATGACCAGCAGTGCTTGCCAGATAGCAACAGGTAAAACAGATGAATCATGGGTGCGACTTGTGTTTGAAGATGTTTATGATTCTTGTTTGGAGTGGTCATTTGTCTGCAGCTGAACAGCCTGCATATCGTGATACAGCATTACAGTTGGCTTTTTATGGAAGAGAAATGGAGAACCACCAGAGGTATTCAAATTAACCAAACAGTTTTTCTGTAATAGGTTCAGGATTTACAAGAAGCTGTGGTGCAAGATTCCATTGATCCATTTGTTTCAATCTAATATTTCTTTATTTTTGGCCTAATTCATGTTTTATCTTTTTTTTTTAACTCAGTTTCTTGATTAACTCATTTATCCAATTATTTAATAATGTCAGTGTTTCCTCATTCCCTTTGTAGTGAATCTCTCATTCAGAACACAAACAATTATTGCTTTATGAATAAAGGTCACAGTCTATTGTATAAGAGGGAGCTTTAGTAGAGGTGGGGGGATGAGTGCTATTGTTTTTATTTACTGCATTTTACAGTTAATTACAATTTTTGATTACAACCCCATTGATGAGTTGGTAAACACTGTTGTCTCTGAATTTGCTCCAAAATAGTCAGCTGCAGCTCTGCAGGAATGAAGCCCAGCAAACGTTGCATATACTTTAGTCACAGTCATTCCAGGCAGCCTCTTCAATGGATGTGCCACACTCAGCAGGCTCCTGAAAATCATGGTGGATTGGGGGTTTTAAAAGTGACACTATTTGGGCTGCAGTGGAAAGACCTGCATGCATAAAAGATGTATAAAAATGTTAGTTTAGTACTGAACTATGTTTAGCAAAGCTTGTCTTAACACTCATTCATAGTGTGCAGCCAAATCATAATTTTCAATTTTTGGAAACCGGGTTTGGTTAATACCATATGACATGGTGATTATTGTACAAAAAGTTCAGTTTATTTATGTTGTGGAAATGAATTCACACTCCTCCAAAGAGGTGATGAAACCTGAGGTGAAATTATCCAATACTTGTGCTTTGTGCCAATATTCTGGCAAAGACAATTTAAGAAAGTATTTCCATTGATGAGTCTTGACAATGACAAAATACATTTTTAAAAAGTTTAATTTTTTTTTTATTTAACCAGGAAGAACCTAACTGAGATTAAATTTTCTTTCTAAACAGTGCCCTGGTTAAGACAGCAGCAGAACAGTTAAAGATGAATAAGTGTGAAGAAACTATGAAGAACCTTTATGCTGTTCATGACTCGCAGGGTATAGTTTTAGATAGGAGTAAAACAAGCTATAAGCTGTAGCCAGAAAGCAAGATACATAAAGAATGGAAAAGATTATCATTATATTAATACCAAAATGGGAAACTGAATTTGAAGCATAAACTATAAGATGACACCGTTCTTCTGGACATACTTCTTTGTTCTGGCATCGCATACACCCCTAAACTGGTTTCAATGTCATCTTTCTGGCCCCTCTCAGTTCATTCAACTGAAATCACCCACATCTCACTTACTCTGTTATCACAGGTGTGCCCCGGGGTTCTACCCAAGCTGGATTTTTATTTATTTTTTTGGAAATCTCACATCAATTTCCATTGCTATGTGGATGATACCCTGCTCTACTTCTCCTTCAAACCTAATTCCACCCTTCCACCTTCATTCCTTGTTGACTGTGATAATATTAAATTGGTGCTAAATCCACTTAACCCAACTCTCACAGTTTCAGTTTCACTTTCAGATCTTATATTAACAACATAACCCGGTCAACTTAATTTTATATTTGTAACATTAACCACCTATGCCCCTCCCTTACACAAATGCCATTTAGGTTCGCAGTCTTATCATCTTGACCATGTGAAAGTGCTATATAAATAAAGATTGATCTTGATATTGATATTGACAAACTCATCTCTCCTTGCCTCTCTGACCTTTCCCACATTTCCATACCTGCTCACACCCTCTCACTCTCCCCTCTGCTTGCCTCCCCACAATAGAGGACAGAGTGTTCTGCTGCCCTGCCCCTCATTTATGGAACTCACTTAACCCAGACCTTCCCAACATTGATTCATGTTCACTTTTTAACTCAAAACCTTTCTGTTTAAACGTTGCTAGTCCCTGGGATCAATTGCTTTGTATATTGTCAGTCTTCAGTATCTTTTGCCTGAGTGTATATTATTTTATTTAGGTGTATCAGTGTGGCATCTGCAGTGATGCAGACTTTGCATTGGTCTGTTGTGGTGAAGAAGGAGCTGAGCCAAAAGGCAAAACTCTTGATTTACCGGTCCGTCTGCATTCCTTTGGTCATTAGCTGTGGGTCCTGATTGAAGGTAGAAGATCATTAACACAAGCAGCCGAAATGAGTTTTCTCCACAGGACCACCAACCTCACCTTTAGAGAATGGGTGAGAAACTTGGTTATTTGGGCAGAGCATTGGTGAGGGCAATCCCTGGTGAGGCATTCCAGGCATATCCCGCCGCAAGCAGACCCTGGACAAGGCCCAGGACATGCTGAAGGGACTAATTATCTCGGCTTACCTGGGAATGCTACGAGATTCCCCCTGACGAGCTGGGAAATGTGATTGAAGAGAGGAAAGTCCGGACTTCCCTGCTGGGAAAACTTCCCCTGCAACCTGACCACAGATAAGCAGCAAGAAAATGAATGGTATTTTATTTTAGAACCGGAAGGTGACCATGAGTGTCAAAAAACACGTATTATTATAATTCAGATATTGTATAGATGCAGTATGAAAAGTACAAGAGTAATAGTAACTCTGATCTTTAGTCCTTTTCTGCTTCATGGAATAAGGCACACCTAAGTATTTCAAGGAATAAACTGTCCATAGGTGAGTAAACTATATTGCATTCTCAAACCCTACTACATATTTATTTTCTTGCCAAACCGAAACCAGGCTATTCATTTTAGAAACAATTTTTGGTGCATGACAATCAAAATCTAATTAAAATTTCATTTAAACCCACCCAAGTGACTTTCCTGCCTCTGCACCTAAGTTAGTGAAAATAATAATAATAGTAAATGAAAGTGTCTTGCTGAGTTAAAAAAAAAAAAAAGACAAACTAACAAAAAAAGTATCTTTCAGCCAGAAGTGGATGAGTTAGATTCACCAACCCAAACTTCTTGCAAATGAATTTATTCATAGGTTGAATAAATCTGATGGTTGCATGAGATTGGGAGGTCTTTGACAAGGTTGTCTAACTTAATCCTGAAAAATCTATTATGCTGAACTTATTTTGTATGAAAAGATATAGTTTAAAGATATAAAGTAAAGATATAAATTTTATAGCATTTTATTATTTCATTATTTTTAAATAAAATGATATAAAATAAGCAGTGACCTATTTTGTGACATCCTCCTTTATCAGCACTGGAAAAAATGGAACCATTGTACATGAACCATGACAAGTGAACTGTACAGAAAAGCATTATCAGCACTTTGTTGTGAAATTAAATGACTGCTGTCTATTGCAGGTCTGTCTGTTGAACCAGAGAATACAATATAGTCATTATGTGCAATTTGGATTTAGATAAATCACAAAGTCTGATGATAAAAAAAAAAAAAACTTACAAAAGCTTGAACAAATCCTTACTCGCATTTCCTTAAATGGTGATCGTGTTTCCCAACATAAACAGATCGAGCTGATGGGAAGACAAGAGTAGTTTTTGGAAGCCGTGCCAATGTCAACAAACATGGAACTCTTTCACTCCTGCTTGACCAACCACAGCCTCTAAAACATCTACTTCCACATTAATGACCAAAGAAAGAATCCTCTACTAATCTATTCTGTTTATTCGAGAAATGGTTGACACTTTACGTCTCTTTTTAAACTAACATTATTTAGGTTAATGTGTTATATATCACAATGCTCACAAATCTGATCTTGCTTCATATAACAGCTTATAATAGACTGTAGATTTGAACTGGGATGCCGGTTTTTCACTCATCACAGCACAATGTATACTAGACTGAAGGCAAGGCAAATTTATTTGTATAGCACGTTTCATGTACAAGATAATTCAAAGTGATTTACATAAAACATTTCGGCAGGGTGCAGAAAGCAAAAGAAGCATAAAAAAAGTACTAAAAAGTAAAGAACTAGACTCAACTGGTCATCACTGAATGTTAGAAGATGCATGCACTGGTTGCAGCTTATTTACAACAGCAGTCAGTATCTTACTGCATGCATCACGTTATCATATCAGACTTTCTTCCCAGTTCTATTTGTCTGTTCCCAAACTTATTAAATCTTTCAGAAGAATATCTTTAATGTTTAAAACAATATACCTGTTAATGTATGATCTAGGTCTTCTTTTGGTAGCTTTAAGCATGCTCTGTCTTTTTACTTTATGGTGGCCTGCTCTTGTTTTCATTGATCACTGTATGTCCTTTCTGTTTTGGTAAATTGAAAATATTCATTATATTCCATTGTCTCACTTAGTGTCCTTCTTATGGTTGTATTATTCTAATGTTGTTATACTAACTATAGTATTGTTTGCTGGATTGTTATTTACCATTATGTTTCTTTTTGTATTGTTGAGAACAGGTTTGTACAGTGTGTACATATTCTGTATGTTTGGACCCCCTCGGAAATGAGATCTCCAGTTGGTCAAAAAATTTAATCCGGACAAAAGTTATCCGGATTTGGGAATCCTATTTTTCGGGATGGCGGATCACGTAATCCGGCTTACTTTTACCCAGGTTGTTCAAAGCAAAGTAGGATTTCATCACCCTGATCCAAAATCCCATTTTTTAGGATGACCAAATCCAGAGATCCAGCATTTAGCTCAATGTGTGCTGCCGGCCATGTGAAGAACAACAGGTAGAAGAGATGGTTGGCATGCCTTAACTACTTGAAAGTGGAACCACAGGGAACAAGTAACATACAGTAACATGTGCATGCATTGTCCTGTATAACATTGCGACCAGGCAGACTGTTTCTCTCCTTGACAATGTTAATGATGTACCTGTGCCCTGTGTGGCGGTACTGGCCCAAGTTCCCCTGGCATTCTGTCAGAATGAGGGACGGACTGGAAGTGTAGTGAGGTGGTAATGTTAACCATTTTATATGAGGGCATCAGTTGTTCCAGAAATTTGATTTAAGTAAAGACTAAAACTTACTCCAGTCTTCAGGTATTAAGTGTTAAAAAATTGATCCTGGGCAAAATAATCATTTTAACTACTGAGATCTGGGCAAGATGCATCCACCTGTGTATGTCTCCCCCTATCATTTTCAAAATGACATTGTAATTATTTTTAACAATGGAGGATACTGATGGAGTTATTTGAATACAAAGATAGGTCACATGTTCAGTAATGGTAAAATCAGAGGATATATGGAATGTTTTTTCCCTTTTTTTGAGGACTGACTTTCTAAGATTAATTTTAAACCAGATATCTTACCAAAAATGTCTAGTATATTCAACATCTGCAGTAAGGATGACTGAACATTTGACATGTATAAGCATCAGCCACATTTGCTTTGTGTAACTGGACTCAAAGTATCATTTTGTCGCACATGCTGGGCTAAGGGTTCTATGGACAGGTTGAACAGAAGCAGAGAAAGTGAAGACCCTTTTCTTGTTCCACTAAGTATTCCAAATGTGGTCCATTTGGAACAGAATCCTCTGATGTAAACCCTGGCTGTAAGATTAGGATATAGGATTTGAATCATCTTAATAAATCTGGTACTGAAATTAAATTATTGCAAGACTCTCCATAAATATTTCTATGCCAATGATGTATGAGCAACACCAGATGGAATTATTCCTTAAGAAACCCTTCAAGGCCGCCCATACAAACATTGCATTGGCAACACTGTTATTATTTATAAATTCTTTCAATATAGTTAGTGAAAGCTTTAGATGCTGAGTTCATTATTCTCCAAACATCACCTAAACCCAAACTTTGAAAAAAGTGACCTAAGGCCTTAGAAGAAGTTGCTTGAGCTTGAGATATTGCGGGATGTGATCTGTCCAAGTATTGGCCAAAAAATGTGTGAATATCTGTTCCAAAAACCTAAAGTATTAAGGAAATCAGTTTTTTTTGTTAAGACTGGAAAGAAGGTTGCCTCATAAACTGTTGGAGCATATAAAAAGTGACCTTGACTATATGTATAGTTGTACAGCTAAAAGAAAGTCTACTTAATAGAGCTGAGTTAATTCTTTCAATTACTAAATTAATAGAGCGCTTCATCAATATCATGACTCCTTTAGTCTTGGATCCATCACCTGAGGCCACCACAGGTTTATAATACTTATTTTGCATATCTGTTGGCCTGAGGTGGGTCTCCGGTAACAGTGCCACATCAATTCTGTGCCTGTGTAAGAAATCAAGAATAGAAGTACATTTCAGAGGAAGCTTCAACCCCTTCATATTTAAGGATAATATAGAAATGTCACCCATTTTTCTTAAACTAAGAACACAACTAAAGGAAAATGCTTATCTTAAAGGGTGTAACAGTTAATAAATAGAAATTATTTAGCAAAGTGCACATCAATGTGTTGGTTAAGGTATGGCGACCGCCACAGCCCCACCCCTCCCCAGAACCCAACTATAGCCAGTGTTCATGACATTTGCAAAGTGAAGTCTATTTACAATGAACTTGCACCCAATCCCACTTATATACCAAAAACAAAAAGACCAAGCTAAGTCTAGATTGGCCAAAGGGCACCATATTATTTATAGTATTAACATTAATGAGACAGTAATTCAACGAACCTTTCAAAACCTAAAAAAACATACCTGAAAGTCAGTGAAGAACAAGCAGATGCCTATGGGTAGAAAAAACCTTAGCAGTTCATCTTATTCATGCACGTCAGACTTTTATAGCGGAATCCAGCTGTTGCAGTAGCTGTTGCATTATCTGGTTCATATTCTGCCAAAAAGTATTCAACGTCTTCCACAGATGTGAAGGATTTGGTCTCACCTTGAAGTTTAACCCATAGTGTAGCAGGATAGATCAGGAAGCTGTTCTGCTATTCTGACATTGTTTAATCTCCCTCTGTCCTCTAACTCGCCAATTTTGAAATGCAATATTCAGCAATGCAGTTGTTAGCATCTTTTTAAACCTGGCGAAAAGACACTTGGACATTGTCAACTTTAGCAGAAAGCGTGTCTACATGCTTTACTTGGACGTTTAAGTTGTCTTGAAGAGAACATAGTATGGTTCCATTTTCTGAAACACAGGATCTGAGAGGATACCATGCTTTATCCATAGTTTCAGTTAGCATTTCTTTTACAATATCCTGCAGAGTGTCCTTTTTGGCCTCCACTGTTTGCTTGATTAGCAATGCTCTTGCAGTATGCTAGCTCTGAATTTCGTAACAATATTTTGCTGCTTCTGTGGCAACTTTGCTCGGTTTTATGTTCAGCATTGTTCTAGAAAGCTTAACGTATCTTGCTACGAGTCAAAACTAAGCTTTAAGCACAGTATATATCAAAAACCAGGGGATCCTGGCAGGAGCTCAATTTGACAAAACCATTTGACAGTGTGCCTCACTCGAAGTCGTGATTTATTACCAAGTTTTAAAGATTATGTTTGCTGTTATTCAGGATGTAGATTTTTTTTTTTTGTCCTTCTGTTTCCTTTTTAAAAAAGGTTCCTCAAAAATAAGTGATAACATTGCAAGAACAGAACAGAAAAAAACAAAAACAAAAAACAAAACAATCTAATGCTGTTTGTGTTACACAAATTGTATTGCTACAATACTTCCAATCATAACAACTGTATGAAGGAATTTTTTATTTATTTATTTATTTATTGGTAATAGAGCTACTCTACCTTTTGTTTGGAAATCTAGCCAATAATAATAATAATAATAATAATAATAATAAATCATATAACTATCATTTAATTAATTCTGACTTTTGTTAAACCATGATGACCTTCAACCGCACAGAAAGCACAATTCCTTAAAAAAAGAGGGGAGCTTTTAACATTAGAATGTTTGCACTTCCTTTAAGCTCTTTTAATCTAATAGTATCATGCTTTAAATCTGCAAAATACATACAAGGATGTATACAGGGCTATGCATACAGTACATTCTGAGAAGTAGGGCAACAATGGTGTTATGGTCTTCAGCGGATTATAGGCTTATTCTTTCAGGACTAGAACCTCTGCATCTTAAACAACATCTAGGATTATCCTCCATAGTGATGCATACACAAATGTATATAATGGACAAAACTGTTCAGTTTCCCCCCAAGTATAAAACTGATAGCAAACCCCTGTTTTTCACAAGAAAGTAAATGGGATAAAATTTCAGATGAGTCCCACTTTGTTCCTGCTCACAAGATATTTTTTTGCAAAACAACCTGAGGGAGAAATGAAACAGCAGGATACCTACTTCAGCTGTTAAAACCCAGCAACATACACAAAACATCAGTCTGAAGTAATTGTGTTACATGACTGGAGAGAGTTAGTGGCTAAGGCTCAGTAAGACATTCCTAGATTCCCCTTGTGACAGCCTAAATACAGTCGACGCTGAGGGGCTGAAGACAGGGGATTACAACCCAGAAATGTAATCCAACTTTGATACAGGCTTTAAAGCAAGAGAACTCTCAGCATCTTCAAATGCAGGCGCTAAGAGCCCTGCAAAAGAAGACCATGTACCATCTTTAGATCTTATTGTATGTCATGCCTTAACAACTTTAAATTTCTTTTGGCAACTGAGAATACTTAGTTTTGTAGGTAGAGTCTGTCAAATGCTTTTAAGATGTTTAACCATCTGTAGTAGTTCCTTTCTCCTCCTTGAGATACTATATACATTCTCCGTAGGACAGAGATCTTGACTGCAGGCAGGCTGGTCAAACACACACTATGTCTCAGAAGTGTTGCTGTTGTAAATCAAACAGAATGAAGACCTTGTCCTGCTGAAGTAACCACAGAGCTTCCAGGAAAAGACATTACCGTGATGGATGCATATGTCTTCCTACAATTCCAATTTACACTTTTGCATCAATGGAACCTTCAGACATATATAAGTCATGCAGTCCATGGAAACTTATGCACTCCCATACATTGATTTTCAAAAACAGTTCAACATGGACTGACAAACCTCTTTCTTTCCATCTGAGGTGAGCCCGTGACTAGAAAACTCTGCAGTTTTAAAGAAGTCATAATGTAATTCTTTCTACTTACACAATACAATTTCAGCTTACATTTCTGGATGCAGTGGTGAACTGTTTTGAGGAAAATTGATTTTTGATTCCTGAGGCCATGGTGACAAGATGGTTTTCTGCAAAGCCTGAGGGCTTGAAGGTCACAACATCCAGTTCTGGTTTTCAACTGTGGCATTAACATGATGACATTTCTGCAGACTCCCTGAATCTTTTCACAATATGAGGCACTGCAGATGTAAAAAAAAAAAAAGTTACTTGAACTATTGATTTAAGAAATACATCATTTTGAAAGGGTAATCTGGCTTCTTCTCACAACCCCAAAACATGTATGTTAGGTTACTTAAATCTAAATAATCTAAATCAGTGTTTCTCAATCCTGGTTCTCAGGACACACTGACCTGAATCTCTGAATCATGTGTCCTAGACTGGGAACACATCTAAAGCATGCAGGGAAGGACATACCACTATTGAGAAACACAGTTCTAAAAAGTGAACATAAGCAGGAGTGATTGTTCATTTCTGTGCTGCCTTGTGATGGAATGGTATGCTGTCTAGGAGTGTACCCTGCTTCTCATCCACTAAAAGCTGGGATAAGCTCTAGTACCTACTGCACCCTTGAATTGGATTATATGGGTATACAAAAGGCTGAGGAGGCTTCAGTGGATGCTATTTTTATTGTGGTACTGACAATCTGTGGGTTGTAAAATCTCCAAAGTAACTTTTGTTAATTGTATAAACTTTTGTTAACACACATTTGTCTCTTGACTTTGACAAACACTTGCCTGACCTCCGTCTGTGTCCCAACAGTTATTGTTCAACCTCTCATAAAAAGGCTTAATCTAGATCCTTAAGGCCTGTCCAGATAGCGGCATAATGTTCTAAACTTCCTTTTCTTTTGAATATGTTGGGGGAAAATGTCCATATGCAATTACAGGTTGTCTTGGATTTCAATGAGATAAAAAAAAAAAAAAAAACTCACTCAATAGTTGTTTAAGTTGTGCCTTAATACTAAAACTGCACTTTTAAGAGTTTTATTGACTGTGTTCTAACCACTGGTTCTGGAAACTCTGCTGTCTTTGGTGTTTTGTGTAGATTACTGTAGATGACATAACAAGATCAACTAGTTAATTAAAAAAGCTGGGGCTGTGATTGGCATTACCCCTGACTCTCTGGACTTCAGATTTTTTTTAATGAACACCTGTAGTTTTTCTCCTAAACACCCAAATTCTTATTCAGGACTTTTTTCACCTCACAAGTAATCCACAGTTTGGTGTTGTCAAAGCATGTCACTATTTTAACAGGTACCACCTGGTCCAGACAAAAGTTAAAATAGTCAGTCAAGCACCCCACTACACCCTCAAGGTCCTCATCATGCTAATCCACCAATGCACTCCAGTCCGTAGCAACAAAACAATCTCTGAGTGAATCCTCTGCTTTAGGGGGGCACCTCCTAACCCACTTAGCTGTTGCAGTTTGCCTGCTCACAAGGGGAGTGTATTTGAACTGGAAGTGGACAAGGTTATGATGTGATTTGCCACCAGGAGGTAAGGTGGAGACTGAGTATGCCTTGTTAATATTTGCATACAACCGGTGTATTTTTCTGTTTTTCTTTGTGGGACAGCTGACATATTGGTGGAAGGAAGCAAGAGTAGTGTCCAATGTGACATCGGTAAAATCACCAAAAATAATGAAAAATGCATCTAGATGCTGGACTGAAGCACTGTAGTGATGTTGTAGATGGACTCACAGGCCGCCTCTGTGTCCACTCGTGGAGGAATGTAAACAGAGCACGATGAGGTGTGAGAATTCACATGGTATGTCTAATGCTAACAGCTAGCAGCTCCAAATTATGGCTACATATCACATATCATATCAGATGGTTAGGATGGCACATCGCTAAGGTACTATACACATAAACATGACCCTGATTTTACCATTTTTGAACAATATACGGACATCAAATTCTAGACTTGTTTATATTTTCAAAATGTACTTATAGTTGGTCATAAACGCTGCAGGTAGGTGACGCTGGTGGCAGGTAAGTGACACTAATGCTGTAGGTGACGTAGTTCGGGGGAGACGGCAGATTCAAACTAGGCGCGCCCAAACATTTATGCTTTCATTCAATTGTATTTTGTGCAAGCCTAATCAAAATATTCTTTAAAGTAGGAAAATAGTGTCCTTAAAAGGTACAAGTAAACTACCTGTTTTCAGTGATATCCACTAAACCATCCTCCAGCTGGCTTAAGTCACTGGACTCACATATATCTAAATTTTTATGGAAAAACAAGCCATCACGTAATAAGTCAGTGGTACTGCCTGAATTAGTCTGAAGCTGACTTGACAGTGTTGCTCATTACCATGGGCAGCAACCGTAACAGTAGATCCTGCTAAGCTGGCTTTTAAAAAAACGCCGGCGCTGTGTCAAGGCCACTTTTCTCATTGACAGCCGTTCCCCCTATAAGAACCATTCTTCTTTTTAAACACAGAGAAACAATGTCTGACAGTTGTTTGGATGCAGTTTGCAATATTTATAAAATCATGAACCGTATCACTTGATTAAACACTCCATGAACTATCGGATGACATGCTTTCATATGTGTTGTTGAGGCTTTATAAGTCACGGCAGCTACCACTGTTGCAGTTCACGAAGCTGGTTTAAGTCACTGGACTCACATATATCTAAATTTTTATGGATAAACAAGTCATCATGTATCAGTCTAAAAACTTTACAACAGACTAAAGATAGAGGTGGATTGGAGCTACCCAACTTTAATAGCTTTTTCTTAGCTAACAAGCTAAGTATATCTCCAAATGGCTTAAACCTAGCAGTCTGAATGAACCATGGTTAGATGTAGAGCAAGCATTATGTGAGGATCTGGTTATCTCTGACCTGCGATTCATCAGCTCAGCCATCAGAACACATAAGTGTTTTAAAAGCATCAATATCAATTCCTCTTTAGTGGCTTGGTGGGAATTTCTAAAAATAACCAAATCCTCACTTTTCCCATGTAAGTTTACACCCCTCTGGAACAACCCTGACATCCTGCAAAACAATTTCACTCAATGGAAAAATAAAGGAATAAAACAGAACATATAATAGAAAATGGAAACTTCTTCTCATTTAATATTCTCACTTCACAATATGGAATCAGTAGCAAAACAT
>JBAFTB010000027.1:14507990-14520045 GCA_037177355.1 Melanotaenia trifasciata | reverse complement strand
ATTATCAGACAGGTTTAACTGATTTCATGCCAGGCCCAATAAAAAAAAGTGTTCCTTTAATTTTTGTGAGCAGTGTATATGAAATGATCAAATGGTTGAACAATGGTTTGATAAAAATAGGTTATCCTTAAACCTCAACAAAACTAAGTTTATGGTTTTTACAAATAAAAAAGGATGTAAAAGTGACCAGAGATGGAGTTAATATTGAGAGCGTGTTTGAGTTTAGGTTTTTTGGGAGTAGTAATAGATGACAAACTGACATACAAATCTCATAGCTTAATAATAAAAAAAGATGTCAAAGAATATTTCTATTTGGAACAAAGCAAAATACCTGTTGGATTATAGTTAATTGTGAAGTTTGTATTGTTTACTTAGTCTGCCATATTTAAGTTATTGTTTGGAAATGTGGGACCATACATCAGTTAGTAACATAAAGCTGTTTATTTTACAGACAGGAGCAGTAAGAATTATTCACAAAGCAGATCCATGAGTGCAGACTAACACACTGTTTATCATGCCAGGACTTATGAAATGTACAGATTTATTTAAGCTACATACATTATTAGTTATGTAGCAAAAAATAAAGTACTACCAGAAAGTCTGCAGAAGTTATTTGTTTTTAATTCAGAAGATCAGGACAAGAGAAGAAGATTTCTGTTTAAACATCGATTTGAAAGGACCAATTTAAAACTGATGTGCATTTTAATATTTAGAGTTAATTGTGGAATTCATTACAGATAGTTGAAGATGTGTGTTAAGATTTTTTAGTTTATAAAAATGTATGAAAACTGAATATTCAAAGTATATGACCTTAATGAATTATGGCTATCGTGTAGATTGTAAATGAGTGTCTGAAAGCTGATTTTTTTTCATTATTAAGTGTTGTCAAGTGACTGACTATGAATCTATTGGTGTGTTATGTTTAACAAAGGGGCAGGTATTTTAATTTCTTCTTCCTGCTCCTTTTCAAGCATGGTGGTGCATTATGATGTGCTTTGGATTTGTTTTGTTCAGTTTTATGGTGGTTGTGCATAGCCATGTGCAAAATAAATAAATAAATTCAATTAAATTAAATATTTGATCAAATGCATGCAATAATTACCGAAGATTTGCTGTAAAACACCTATAAGTTGACCTTTCTTCTTTGGTATATTAAGAAAGTGTTTACCGTTAGAACTAACACACTGTGTCCCCATTGGGAACTTTGTATTGGACTCTAATGTAACAGCACTTGAGTCCAAGAAAATTTTTCCTATGGGGACAATAAATTGAACATATTGGTTTGTCTTGTATCAATCAATGTCCCCCATTCATAAAATCTACCAGTTGTTATAGATGCAATATTTAAATCTTCATATAAAAAAAAAAAAATAATTAAACAACTTTACATCAGAAAGATGAGATTTAGTTTGCTTATTGATTCATTGATACTTACCAGACTTTTATGGCTTGCCATTGGAGGTATTTATGTGTGAAAACCCAGTCTTTGCTTCTTTAAGACTGCCTCCAGCTAAAATCTAATTTGCAACATATCCAACGAGTCCATATGTTAACATCTTATTAGCTGTTTGTTAATGGAGTTAGGATAAAGAGTCAAGAGTGTTTGAGCAGAGTCGAGGGAAAGCAGCAGCAGCCAGGCGTGCAGCAGAGGTAGAAGCAGGCTAATTTGCATACTTAAAGACATGTTCTTATTAACTGGAGCAAAGGTGCAAATTTACACTGTATGTGATCCATTTAAAATATACACAAGGATTATTTTTATGTAAAATATATATATAAAACCATTTGCCTTAATTGTGTGCAAGTAAGGTTGAACATGCAAACATCTTGCCAAAATAATTTATAAATTACTTGCCGTTTGTAAGATTTGTTTTACTTGAATGGTCTCATACATAAATTTATGTCATCTTATTAAGAATTTATTATTCACATTCTGAGATAAAGATGCTTCAAGAGGTTTGATCTCAAAAAATATTTACTTGTTGAAAATAAGTTTTTGTGATCTCTGGATCACAAGTGAATGGCACGATAAATAAACATGTCAGCCACATTTACTGTCCCTGTTTGTGTGCTTGAAGGTTTATTTCGTTTACCTGTATTCTGCTTTTCACCTATTGACAACTATTGTTGATCCTTATGAATACATACTATTAATCCAATTAGGAGCCTTATTTGCTTTCACTGTGTACATTTTGAATGACAGGTCACCATTGCCATTTACCTGCAACATCCCAAAGCTGCTCTATTGGATTGAGATCTGGTGATTGTGGAGGCCATTGGAATACAGTGAACTCATTGTCATGTTCAAGAAAGTAGTTGGAGATGATTTGAGCTTTGTGACATGATGCATTATCTTGCTGGAAGTAGCCATCAGAAGGAATGGACATGGTCAGCAACAACACTCAGGTAGGCTGTGGTGGTTAAACAATGCTATGTTGGATATTAAGGGACCCCAAGTGTGCCAAGAAATAATCCCCTACACAACACACCATTACACCACCAGCACATGCCTAAACTATCTATTCAAGACAGGACAGATAGACACCCGGTGTGGTCCTCAACTGCTGTGGCCCATCTGCTTCACAGTTAGATGTGTTGTGCCTCCAGAGATTGTATCTGATATACTGTTGCATTTCTGTCATCTCAAACTAGCCTTTTTAATCTCCTTTGAACTTTGAAATCAACATTCGCTCACTGGATATTTTCTCTTTTTCAGGCCATTCTCTAAACACTAAAGATGGTTGTATGTAAAACCCTAGTAGATCAGCAGTTTCTTTAACACTCAGATCAGCTTGTCTGGCACAAACACCCAATTCCCTTAATTGTATCAACAGCAGGTCCCTAGTCATCTGTCAGTGATTTTCCACCTACACATTGTGATGAACCTCTCAGTTCTTCACAATACCTTCCACAACGAACCTCTACATGCTCTCTATACATAGTTGTGTGAAAACAACAAACTAATTAACAAAACGGTGTTAATTTGTGCCTAAGTTTAATATCTTTATTTCCTTTTAAGAGGATTCCAATGCTTCTTTGATTGCTGACCTTACTGGAAAATCCACATTCCCACATACAACTTCAGTCTAGGCATGAACTAAATGCTTGTCTCATCTTAGTGTTGTCACTGTTGAGACATCCATTAAAGTTTCCCTAATCACAGAGTGGAATGATAATGTCTTCCACACTCAGACTTTCACACACACACACAGTGTTGCTGCTGTGCTGTCTTTTAAATGACGACCAAGCTCCGTGAGAGTGTTAACCAAAGAGCTTGGCTGAGATAGGTGGTCACGTAATTGATCAAGGTGGCAAACCGAGTTGTGGAGCTAATGAATCAAGACAATGGGCAATGGGTTTAATTATGGCTGCAAGGAGGGAATCATTAGAGGAGTTCATCTGAGGGAGGTGAACTCTCCATAGTTCCCAGTTGGGTCATGTGATAAGGACCTTTATCGCATAGCTTTAATCTCCTACTATTCCTTATGCACTAAAGCTCTTTGGGTTTGACCTCGCTCAAGAACCCTGTTTGGCCTCAACTTCCTTGTAGGTTAACTGCTATTAAGAAGATTAGCAGTTTAGCATCTCGTCTTGTTTGACTGATGAGAAGAGGACCAAAGTGAGTCTTTAAACGTTCTCATGGGGCTGCTCTCTTTGAAGCACCACGACCCTAAGTTTCCCTACTGTTATTAGGTTGTATTCATGACCCGTTAGGTTAAGGTACTTGAAGATTGGGTTAACTATTCTTAATTACCACAAGTCAACATGGATTGCTACAGTGAAACTGTTTAAATGGTAGTTTATCTATGACGTCCAGTCTCATGTCCTTAAGAGTTACAGCTATCAATTGAAGTTCCATTTTAACCAACTTTGCTTTGTTTTAAGGTTTTAAGGTTTGGAGTCTAAAACAGCTGGGAATTACTTTACCTAAAAAATGGAGATTGATGGTGGCCAGCTAAAATGCACAATTAGGTATGTTTGCTTGTTTTTTTTTTTTTAATAAAAAAAAACAATACAAAAACAAAGGTGACATATGACCAATGAGGTGTCACGAGTGCTTCCCATGGGGAGGAAATCCCAGGGAAGACCAAGGACATGCTGGAGGGACTACATTTCTCGGCTAGCCTGAGGATGCCTCAGGATCCCCCCGGATTAGCAAACGTGGCCAGGGAGAGGGAAGTCTGGGCTTCCCCGCTTCGGCAGCTGCCCCGTGACCTGACTCCAGACAAATGGTAGAAAATGGATGGGTGGATGAACAGACATATGACAGGACATAGAAAACAAGCGATCAAACACAATAGAGAGCATATACATATACCATTATTATTACTATCCTCATCATCGCCATCTTCATGGACCATAATGAATGGTATACTTAAAATGAATATTAAATAACTGAATAATAAAACTGAGTTATAATATTCAATAGATCTGAGAGGCCCCAGAGGCTCCCACAACAAGCCACGAGAACTGAGTTGTTGTTAGTAAAAGTTTCAGTGAACAAATTATTTCTGATTATTTTTTTATTCATGTGTTTGCACAAACGTCAACAAAGGTTAGTTGTCCTCAGACCTGGGACATAGGAGATCTGGTCCATAGCATTATTTCCATCAAAACACTGTGGCTTCAGGATAACAGTGTGTAACAGCATTGAAGAATCAAATATTCTGAAAGACTGAGTGTCCAAGATTTTGGGTGCTGGGTCAGAAAAAAGGATGACGGGATGAGAATTGTGATGACTGCTCTCCTGCAGACCAACCTCTGCTGCTCGCAGGTGAGGTTGAGTCGTAGGAGGAAGATTGTTAAGGTCCAGTTTCTGAGGTGCAGTTGGACCTTAGATTGGAAGAAAATGGCATTTTCCAAATTCATTACAAAAAGAAAAGTGGATAGTGAAAATCGACCACTCAAAGACCATCACATCATTTGTGCCAAAGTTCAAAGGCTCTGGCAAGAGGTACATTGTTGTTGTTTTTTTGTTTTATTCACATATTTATTTAAATTATTTTCTAAATAGAAATTGCACTGTAGGCTATTTTTTTTTCTCTCTTTTTTTTTTTTTTGGCTTGGAGGACTATCTCTCTTTGTGACGCATTGCCAAGGTACCCAGCTCTGACAGAGAACCTGCAGCTCTTTCAGCCGTAGTTACATTATATGACACAAAGTATCGTTTCAGAGGGCGGTTGCAGCTCGTACAGCTTGTGTGTTTCCAGAGGATCATGCAAATTTTTTTTTTCACAGTTAAAGTCCACAGATAGTTTCCTACATCGTTCAATGAGCCTGCAGGCTACTTTCACAGCGATGCACCATCACAGACATGATCTGGCAACTTTTAACCGGCTCTGGCACAGAACCTGCAGCTCAGTTGGCCGCAGCTGTTGTATTAGACCTGATCAGTGGAGGGAAGTCAGATGATTGCTTAATGTTATGTTACGTGACACAAAGAATCATTTCCGATGGCAGGTGCAGCTTTTACAGCTTGTGTGTATCCAGAGGATGATGCAACATTTTGTTTCAGTCAAAGTGCACAGATAGTTTCCAAAATCGCTTTTACTGCAAGAAATGTTATCCACCATTCACTCTGTATCAAGCAAGTAAGTAAGTAAGGTAATCAAGACAGAAAGACAGGCAACGACCTGTTTAAAATTAAATGGAACATTGCTGTTGATCGTGACATTTCATAAAGATATTGGCATGTCCATAGTGGCGTTTGAAGGACAGAGATAACGTTTGTGGATCCTGTCCACTGCTGGTTGTGGCATTGCAGGACGACAAAATGTTGCTCCATTCTCGTCTATCCTGGACTGACGGAGCCCAATAAGCCTGCAGGCTGCTTTCACAGCAATGAACCGTCATAGACATAATCTGCGTGTCTCCAGCACAGCGTCTGAGTTTCTGTTGCCACGGTTACCAACTAGCGTTTAGCCAGGGCAATAATTTACAACAATAAGGTTTGCGTCGGACGGTTGCCTCCCCAAAGTCCATTAATTTATGATAATGGACACCTCGTCGGGCATTATCCCTTACATAATGGACACCTTGAAGGCCATTATCTCGCTTATACCATTGTCACTTATGAAAGAAATAAATATTAATTCAATTATTAATACCTTAATTTTGTTTTTACTGTTAAATTGTGAGTTTTTCACAGAAGCAGCTGAGTAGACTATTTAATATCTTTTGTTGTTAGGTGTTGCCAAAGTAACCGGCTCTGACATCATGCTAATAACCTTTATAAATTATTAGCATGCAGACATGTGCGGGAGAAATGTGCTGCATCCACCATCTCAAATCGCTATGACACAGTACATAACACTTTCCCAGTTTTTAGGGAAGGGTTTTAGTCAACTGTTAGGAGCAACAGGCTCAAATACAGAGACCACAGTCCCCCATGAAAGTGTCGGTTAGTTGTTTTGCACGAGGTGCCGCATTGTGGTGGAATACAAACAAACATTTTTCTAATCCAAAACACCACCAGGTATGGTCTAAAATGTGTAAATAGATGAAGAAAACTGCTATATTGAATCTATTTTATCCAGATTTTCTGTAAATGCTAAATATATGGTTTATAATATAAAATCGTAATATAAAAAATTGTAGCTCAAAGAGCATTGTGCCAAATAATGAAATGCTTTCTCAGTGTACTTATTTCATTAAAGAATTTAGAAATTTTATAAATTATATATTGTACATATTATAATTTTTGCCAGAGAAAAAAAATCACTTTACAAAGGAATCAGCATATTCAGATATTTTAGGTCACAACAAGTGACAAGTGCAGCAAAAAAAAAGACTTTAATTATTTGCTTTTTTTTTAACATGGATAAAAAAATACCAATTTCAGCTAGTACAAAACTCAAATGTGTATGAGAATAAAAATGAGAAAAATCTGTTACCTCTCTCACTTGCTTGCCCTACGGTTTAGCAAATGTGTGCTCAAGCGGGTGAGACTGAAATCTTTCCCTTTGTGATCTCACGAATGACAGTAACCCCTACCCCAGAGAGGGGCGTGGACAGACACCACTTGTGAACATTTAAAGTTTTAGACACAGAAACAGCCCATTCTCAGTAGCGCTCACTGGAGTCACATTTGGAATTGCTGAAATGAAGGACCAAGGCTGAATTTGGGGTAATACACTTTGAAAACAAAGTTGTTGGACTTCTGACACTCATATGAAATTGTTGAAAAAATGTATAATATGGGACCTTTAAAATACTGTTGCTGATTTTCAAAGCTTTTAAAGGTTTTAGTATTTTTCAGACTTTCTCTTAGTTTACAAGCCTCCCAGAGCCCTCAGGTCATCAGGGGCTAGTCTATTTTTTATTCCTAATGTGAGGATTAAAACATAAAAAGAGGTATATTTTATTTATTTACTTAAGTGCTACAGAAAACAGAAATAAAAAGAGTCTATAAAATGCTATTTAGCAGACCTCTCAGGTGGTCTGGTAGTGTGTTCCACAGTCTTTGGGCAGCAACTGAAAAAGCCTGATCACCCATGCTGTCGAGCTTGGTTCTGGGAATTTGGAGGGTGTTTGTGGTTGCAGAATGGAGGGTGTGTGAGGAGGTGTAATGGGTGAGGAGTTCCTGTAGGTAAGGAGGGGTATGTCCATGAATACACTGGTAGGTGAGGAGGGAGACCTTGCATTGTTTTCTGAGTGGGACGCGGAGCCAGTAAAGAGTTTTCAGGATTGGGATTATACGATCTTGCTTGCGCACCCTCATCAGAATCCTGGCAGTGCTGTCCTGGATGTATTGCAGTCTCTGAATGCTCTAGCCAGGGATCCTGATGAGGAGTGCATTACAGTAATCTAGCCCGGAGGAGACAAAGGCATGTACAACCTTCTCTGCATCAACTAGGGTGAGTGTTGGACGGAGCTTGGCGATGTTCTTCAGGTGGTAGAAAGAAGTTTTACAGAGGTGTTTGATGTGGGTGTCAAAAGTAAGTTGAGGGTCCATTTTAACACCCAAGTTGGAGACAGATGTGGAAAGGGGGATGTTTTGGCCTGAGAAGGTGATGCTGGTGATGATGCAGGAGCGGAGCTGCTGTGCAGTGCCAAAAAAAATAGCTTCTGTTTTTGACCTGTTCAGCTGAAGCTTCGTCCATGCCTCTATCTCCTCTAGGCAGATGGTTAGTGTGGATGGTGGCAGGGGAGCAGGGGAGGTGGGGGTTGTTTTGAGGTAGAGCTCTACATCATCAGCATAACAGTGGAAAGATATCCCATGTCTGCTGATGATATTGCCGAGGGGAAGCATGTAAATGGTGAAAAGGGTCGGCCCTAGCACATAGCCCTGAGGGACACTGCAGGTGAAATTATAAGTGTAACATTTTGAATTTCCCAGGGCGACATGCTCAGTTCTCTTTGTGAGGTATGATATGAACCAATTAAGGACATTTTCTGAGAGTCCACTAGTGTGTTGCAGACGGTGGAGGAGGATGTTGTGGTTGACTGTATCGAATGCACCTGTTAGGTCCAGGAGGATGAGTAGGGATGGGGAGCCGTTATCTGCTGCGATCAGGAGGTCACTGGTGACCCTGACCAGTGCTATGTCTGTGTTGTGGCCAGGGTGGAAACTTTTCATACAGGTCGTTGTGTTTGAGGTGAGTGAGAAGTTGTGCTGCAGCCATTTTTTCAGAACTTTTGACAGTAAAGTAGTTGGAGAGAAGTTCTGGATCCAGGGTGTTTTTTTTTTTTTAGTAGAGGTTTGATGACAGCAGTTTTTAATACAGGCGGGATATGGCCAGCCAGGAGGGAGTGGTTTATGATCTTGGTGATGAGTGGAGAAATGGCGGAGATGTTTGCCTTTAGCAAGGCTGAGGGGAACGGGTCAGGTAGATGGCTTCATTTTTTTGATGATGTCCTTCACCTCATCCTGTGTGGCAACAGAGAATCAGGAAAAAGTCTGGTCAATCTCAGATGGTGGGTCAGCAGCATGGGGGAACAGGACACCCGTGGTGGAGAGGTGAGAATGGATGTTACTGACTTTGTTTGAAAAAAAGCGATGTGGATGTTGCACTTCTCCTCAGTGGCGTCAGAGTGAGATGGAGGGGGAGGTTTGAAGAGGTGATGTATTGTTGAAAAAAAGTTGTGAGTTATTGGAGCTGTTATTGATGATGGTTGAGTAAAACCTGGACTGGTCTCTGGGCTGCCCTAGTCTGCCTCTAGCCTCTGTAGAGGCATTGTCGCATTTACACGATCACACTCACCACTCCTTGTCACTGATCACTCCTTATTCCTCATACTCTGCATACTGAGTTGTCCAGTGGGTTTATACATTAAGAGATACATTTTTTTTTTTTTCTGAGTGAGTCTCTGGTACTTTGGTTATTGTTGTGATACGTTTGTGGTATGTTTTTTTTAATTGGTTATTATTCAGGACCTCTTGATAACTGTTAGCTGTTTTTTTTTTTTGTTTTTTTTTTTCTTCTTAAACCTGGAAATTATCTGGTGTGTTTTGGAACAAATATAGCAGTTGGTTGTCTGGTGATAGCTTGGATTGAAGGGTTGTTGCCTTCTATCTGTTGTGCTTTTGTCTCCTCGTTCTTCTTTCTGCTTTCCTTTTTGCTTCTTTTTGCCGTCTTCCTCCTTTTTCTGTCCCCTCCAGTCAGCTCCACCAAGATTACATAGATTCCATAAGTCAAAGAACATAAATAACATGAATCAGTTTATGAAGAGGAGCCTTACATCCATAAATCTCCCCTTGGTGAAGGAAATTTGTTCGGTACAACAAAGCAACCAAACCATTATTCTGTTTGCTGGACAGGACAAGTTAAAAAACAAACAAACAAAACAAAATTTGAAGTAAGTGGCCGGTTTATTCTGATTTTAAATCCGAAATTGAGTAATTCCTCGACTATGTGTTCATTCCACTTCAAATTAATTCCAGTCATTCTCCTCAGCTGATGAAAGTGAAGTAAAATGCTGGTGTTGAGTTGCTGCTTCATAACTTCAGGACTATAATTAAAATAAAAACAAAAATGGTTATGTGGTCTTCCATGTTGTAGACGAAAAAAAGAGAAGCACGAACTGGAGTTTTCTTCCGGTAGATGTACATGTGTCACATCTGCCCCCATTCCACATCAGAACTATTCCCAACCCCCAGATCTGATGTGGAATTAAATAAAGGCAACTAAACGTGTTCTCCATGTAAAGCTCAATTCGGAATTACTATTTCCATGTAAACGTAAAGGAGAATACTTTATCTATGAATTATTTAATTCTGAATAAATTATTCCACATTTAAAAAAAAAAAAGAACATTAAGTAACCATGGCCATTGTTCACAGGGGAACTGATGGTGCACTATCAGTACAAAGGAAGGGAATGATGATAACTTTGTGACTTTAATGGTTATAGCATGTCATATTGTGGAAATCATTTGAAGAATAATAATTTTTAACTGTAAGCTGTTTTCAGCTTAATATCTTGAAAGTGCCCAGTGGTAAGAAATAGTAAGTCAACTGGGAAACATAGATGTTTTGCCCAACTTTGGAGGAACAGCCAGTAACTCCAAACTATGACAAGAAACTTTATTTCTTTCAATTCCCCACCAGTGAAGAAAAGTGCACATTAAACAACAGTGACTATCTTTTATACTGCCTTGTCATATTGAGGCAGAGATCTGCCAAGTCTGCACAACGGGCCTGAGGGCAGTGATGAGAATTTGGGACTAATATATTTTACATCAGATAACACTTAGGAGTCCATGGAAGTGAGTCTAGTTAACATATAGTAAAGTCTTAAATGAACTGAAAATTCTAGCTGGGCTGTATTTTATGTAGGTATTATTTCACACTAGAGTGGGCAAATCCCTTAAAAATACTACAAAAATTTACAGCTATTTGATGCCTTAATTCATCAGGTAATACAATGCAGTTCCTTCTACGTTTTAAAGACCATTTTCCAGCTAAATGTTCTTATTGTTTGTCAACCAGGGTGTAATTTTTGATGAACAGCACTCAAAACATTTAATACGAAATGTTTTTTCTTCTTTTATTTTTTTACTGGGGGAACATCTCAAAACTCAGAACATTGGTGTCAATAAGTCAACTAGAAATGATCTCATCACAGTTGAACTACTGCAATAGTCTGTTCACTTGTCTTTATAAGAAGCTAGCCCGTCTTTAGGTGGTTCAGAACTCTGCATTTCTGACTCACTCATATAACCTCTTTTAAAGTCACTTCACTGGTTACCAGTTGATTTCAGAATTAATTTTATAGTCTTGGTCTTAACCTTAAGAGCTCTTCATAATCAGGGTCCTCTTTACAATACTGACCTGCTTCTGTCGTATGCATCTAAGGTTGCCCAATCAGAATCTTTTCATGGTCCCTCACAATTGCTTCAGGACTCAAGGGGACTGATCTTTCCGAGCAGTAGCACCCTAACCATGGGAAAACCTGCTGCTATCTTTATGTAGTTTGGACTTTTTTTTTTTTTTTTTTTTTTTTTTTTAAAAAAGCAGCTGAGGACATTTTTTTTATTCCATTGAGCTTTTAGTTAGACTTGGGCTCTAATGAAAAATTTTACACTTTCCACTTATTGTTTATATTTTGTGTATTTTATTTGGTTGTAAATTTTATCAATTTACTTTCTCTGTGAAACATTTTGTGATGACTGTCACAGGTGTTGTACAAATAAACTTTGCTTACTTATAGCAGTGTAGAAGTTTTTAATGTTCTCATAACAAGTCAGGTGATGTTCTTTAAATCATACAGTTAAACAACTGGGGAGGAAATATTGGACAGTCCAAGACATAAGAGCAAGGCCGGGAAAGGCTCAGGGTCCATGTTCTTCTATATGTTGGTGTGTAGTCAGTACAGACATGAGGAGGCCTGAGGTCTACCACAACAAAATATCCAACCAACAACTGCACAAAAGAACCAACGGTCAAAGCATTACCAAGGACATTACATTAAGAAGGTCAAAATGGCTTAGATATGTGTTGAGGATGGAGCAAGACTGGATCCCAAGGGTTGCTTTAAAGGGTCATTGTTTAACATTTTTTGTTGTTTACTGGCCAAAATTGATGTCTGCTTGTATATGTGTGTTACCATTGGTG
>JBAFTB010000027.1:14487751-14498784 GCA_037177355.1 Melanotaenia trifasciata | reverse complement strand
CAACACATAATCACAATAAAATAATAAATTACATTAAAATGATTAAAAGCAAGATAAGTTAAAAAAGTTAAAAAAAAAACAAAGTGCTCCCCACTTTCCAGTTTGGAGGTTGACCTGTGGAGCTGAAAACCAAGTCATAAATCTGAGTCCTGGGCTTTTATCAGTCAGACCCCCACTTTACAGTAAGAGGGACTGTTTGTCTGCAAGGAGAAAAATTCCTCAAAGATTAAACACAGGATTAAAACAAGAATTCCAATCTTTATATTCCTAGGCCGAATCCGCTACACCACCTACAATAGATATCTTGTAGAGTTCATTAAATAAATTTTAAAATTACAATATTCCTTTTATGGTAATGCTGGCTCATTTAAATTCAACATATCTGGATGTGCATGCATACTACAGCAAGGTTATTACAGTTTAAACTATTGCTTTAACTGTAAATAAATTCAGCATGGTGAAAACAAAACATTATTTGAAAATAAGAAAATGATAACTTACAGTATTGATCACATGGGTAGGAATGGTCTTTTTACCTCTGTGAAACATCAAGTAGACTTTCAGTTTCTGTGCAGAGCTGCTGGGGCTGGTGGGGAAACTCAGCAGGGGTGCATACACCAGAAGTAGCTAAAATTTCATATGCTGTTTTTGTAACCTTGTTTGTGTGTAGAGGGATGGTGAGTTATAAAGCTAAAGGTATTGGTTTAAAAGTGACTGCTTTTTCTGATTTACAGTCTACATGCCTACTCTTTGACTCCTCTGTACAGGCTGTGCTTTCTGCCTCTGGGGATAAACATATGAAAAGCAGCTCTGCATAAAAAAATATGTTGCATGATTTTGATGAGGATACTGCAAAGCAGGAGAACAGCTCAAATATATAATTTTGTGCTCACCGAAGCCACTGAAAATGAATCTGCACATCAGTGTTGTAGGTTATATTAGCAATAGTTATGAATAGTTTTGCGAGAAGGTTACCACAACAAATTGAAATGATTAGTTATATTGGTGTCTGGAAAATATGACAAGCTTGATGTCAAGTTAGTATTTCAAACCCTTCAATATCTTTGCTGAAAGGGACCTTTGGAGTTATAAGGGATAGTTTGGATAGAAACTGGATGAGCTTATCTCAAAGAGTGAGATCATTTTAAATGATTATCTAGATGAACATGTATTTAATTGCACAGGCTAAATACAATCTGCACCAATGTGTAGTATAAAAATGTAATTGAAAGTGGCGAGAAGATCTACTGAATCCATTTTAATGTAAAGATGTCATTACATTGGAACATAATCCTGGCTGATTCTGTGTTTGATTCTGCACATGTAAGAGTTAGTCTACACCAACATTATACCAGAGACCACTTAAATACACTTCTGATGCCATGCAGAAAGTATTCTTGGAAATAGGACCAAAGAAAATGAAATGCAAAGTGTGTAGTCTCAGTTGCAAGGTCCAAACATTGGATCAGACATGGATATTTGGATACAACATGTTTTTTTTTTGTTTGTTTCTTTGTGTGTGTGTGTGTGTTTTATAGCTTTTGCAGTACTCAGATACATTTAAGGGTAGTGGAAAAAAATCACTGTTGAATAAAATTAGAAAGATACAGGAATCTCAAACTGTTTGGAATCCCTAATATCAGATGTTTTTCTGTGTTCACTGAATACTGTCTGTACTGAGAGCATTTTTGTGAGGACAGATTAAAAATGTGAATATAAATGGGTTCAAAACATGCTCAGAAATACAGAAAAAGCTGAACTAAGAAAAGGTTTAAACTTTGCCATTACACCAAAAAGTATACCATACAGGGAATGCATCTTGGCTACAGAGTTGGAATGCCACAAAAAATCACTGGGTTAGACACTAAAAGGAGCCATGGGGTCTGGTGCAGGGTGAGCTAGGTAGTGGCCGGGACTTTGGTTGTCTGATCCTCAGCTGCAGAAGCTAGTTCTAGGGACATAGAATGTTTCTGCTTTAGTGGGGATAGATCCTGAGCATGTTTTGGTCGAAATCTCTGAACTTGTTGGTGGACACCAGCAGTGATGGATGCCGCCAAGCTTAAGAAGGAGTCCTATAGGGCCTGTGGGAGTCTGAAGGCACTTGATGAGTATCAGCGGACTAAGTGGAATGTGGCTTCGGCAGTCACTAAGGCAAAAACTCTTTGTTTTGGAGAAAAGGAGCTTGGAGAGGCCAAGGAGAATGATGTACGGACGGCTTCGAGAAGATTTTGGTCTACCATCCAGCGGCTCAGTAGGGGGAAGCAGTGCTCCATCAAGTTGTGTACAGTGGGGATGGGGAGCTACTGACCTCGACTCAGGATGTTGTGGGTCAGTGGAGGGAACATTTCTGACATCCTCAATCCCACCGACACGTCTTCTGATAAGGAAGCAGTGTCAGGGGAGCCTGGCTTGGGCTCGCCTATCTCTGGGGCTGAGGTTGCTAAGATGGTTAAAAAACTCCTCGATGGCAGGCCCCCGGGGATGGATGAGGTCTGCCCAGAGTTCCTTGAGGCTCTGGATGTTGTGGGGCTATCTTGGCATTGTGGTTTTGGTCCCATTTATGGAACAGTGGATCAGCTCTACACCCTCTTTAGGGTCTTGGAGAGGTTACAACTTGGTCTTGAAGAGTTTTGTGACCTTGAAGAAGGCATTCGACTATGTCCCCCAAGGACTTCCGTGGGGGTGCTGCAGGCCCTTGCACATGCTGTCCGGTTCCTGTACAACTGGTGCCAAAGATTGGTCCACATTGCCGGCAATATATCAGATTCATTTCCAGTGAGGTTTGGACTCCGCCAAGGCTGGCCTTTGTCACAGATTCTGTTCATAACTTTTATGGACAGAATGTCTAGATGTATCTGAGATGTTGAGGAAATTTGGTTTGGTGGCCTCAGGATTGGGTCTCTGCTTTTCGCAGATGATGCAGTTCTGTTGGCTTCATCAGAGTGTGATCTCCAGATTCACAGCTGAGTATGAAGCAGCTGCGATGAGAATCAGCACCTTCAAATCCAAGACCATGGTCCTCAGCCAGAAAAAGGTGAAGTATTTTCTCCAGGTCAGGAATGAAATCCTTCTCCAAGTGGAGGAGTTCAAGTATCTCGGAGTCTTGTTCACGAGTAAGGGAAGGATGGAGTGGGAGATCAACAGGTGGATCAATGCGACATCTGCAGTGATGAGGTCTCTGCATTGGTCTGTCGTGGTGAAGAAGGAGCTGAGCCAAAAGGCAAAGCTCTTGATTTACCAGGAAGTCTACATTCCTACCCTCACCTATGGCCACCAGCTGTGGGTAGTGACTGAAAGAATGAGATCACAAATTCAAGTGGCCGAAATGAGTTTTCTTCACAGGGTGGCCGCACTCTCCCTTAGAGATTAAGTGAGAAGCTCAGTGATCCGGGAAGGGCTTAGAGTCACTGCTCCTCTGCATCGAGAAGAGCTAGATGAGATGGCTTGGGTATCTGGTCAGGATGCCTCCTGGACGCCTCCCTGGTGAGGTGTTCTGGTCACGTCCTACTGGGAGGAGACCCCGGGAAAGACCCAGGACATACAAAATGAAGGCTGCACAATGGGACATCCACCTTCAGCAATAACAAGTAGGTTTTTTTAATGAGGCCCTGGGAGAAAAAGCCATTCACACAGCATTCACCCATTACACCCCCACTCTTTGAAAGCGGTACATGAATGACAGTTTGGAAAAAAAAAATAATAATAAAACAGGGACATGCCCAGGAACTGACAGACCACCTAAATAACATAGACAGCACCGTGAACATGACATTTACACGCAAAGAAGAAACAAACAAAACAAAAGCATTTCTGGACATGAAAATCGCATACAATGACGACAGCAGGATTACAGGAAACCAACTAACATGAACCAGTACCTGCTCTGAACATTAGAACACCCCACAGCACACAATCAGTCATCAGAACATTATACGAGTGGGCCAACATCATCACAGAAGAAGAGGACAGACAACAAAACCCACATAATAGAGACAGGGAGGACCTTCAACATAAGGAAAAAGGAACATCAAAAAGAATGTGAGAGGGAACCAGCAAGATGACTCACTAGAACACAGAAATAGAAGGCCATCTCATTGGACCTGACAGGTTTGCTGGGACAGTCACACCTATAGAAAACAGCTGATAATGCGTCAGCTACGCGTCAGCGGATATTTCTGAGAAAGGCTGCAGGTGACAGCAGAAACATGTCAGTTGTGTTAGGACATCCTAATATTAGTGTCTAAATAGAAGAAGAAACAAAACCATCTTATTATAAATGCTCGCTTTAGTTTCACTATTATCTTTTTTCTGTAACAATTTATTTTTTTTTTATTGATATTAATTCAAAATTGACCGTTTCAATCAAATCAGAATCAATCTAACACATTTAAGATGTGATATATTAAAGTAATATTTTTAAATTAGTTCAAAGTATAATTTTTGTATTGAAGAACTTGTCCTGACCCCCAAAAAGGTCATAGGTGACTAATTCATTGCTTGAGGTTTATGGCCTTGGTGTGGTTAACTGACTGCTTTGGTGAAATAATACAAACAACAGTACAATACAGTGACAGAAACAGATACAATTGTGCTGTATGTGAGAATTATGCCAATAATCTGACTGATTGGTTGTTTTAAGTAAAGAACTAAGACAAGCGATATGTAATGACCTTGGAATCACTGACTGGAAATAAGCCAATCTTGGCCTAAACAGTGTAAAGTTTTATTTCACAATAAATATAAACAAAGAGTTAAGCATTTTGCTTTTTCCATTGAATATAAAGCATTGTTATGCATCATAATACAGGGTATGGAAACCAAGTTACGGACTCCAAATGAGGCAAGAGACATATGCTTGGCCAGGGTGGCACTGGCTGCCTCTGAAATCAGACTGGACACCCCAGGTAAATAAAAAGTTACTATAGGTGGACAGAAAAGTCTTTCAAGACAGTGTTATTAAACCAGTTTGAAGTCAATTTTAGAGTTTTACAAATTAATCATCTTTTAAAAATATTTACATTTGCCTGCACATTTCTGAAAGACATTTTGCCCTGTGCAGATACAAACATTGATATTATGCAAGGATTTTAACTTGATGCTATTCTGAAGCTATGTGCTATACTAGTTATATCGTAAAACTAAAGTGGGAAAATCATGTTATAGTAAATATTCATTGAGTGTATAGGGACCACATATCAACTCAGTTAATATTTTCATGCTGGAGCTTAAAATAAACTCAGAGCTACTTCATCCAGTTTAATTTAAAAAAAGGAGGCTAACAAGGCTGCTAGAGAAATATAGCCTGTGGCCAATCTTACTTTCTATAGGAAGGTATAATAATGCGGACAATGGGAAATATTTCTTACCTCTTTATAAAGAAAAATTGTATAGATCAGGCCAAGGCAGATTCCAGACCCGCTTTCAGCAGCCCTGACAGCTCAACACAGGGGCTAGCCATGCGAGTCATTGTTGTCAGACACAAGTATTCAGTCTACCATCACCACCAGACAGAAAGCCAGAATTACCAGGTGGAGAAGCCATTGATCCCCCTGCTACCAAATCAAGCACCACATAATGCACCGAAATCAACCAAATTACCTTTTATGGAAGTTTTTGAACTTGTAAATATTTTCATTTTGTGATCCAGATAATCAAACCACAGCTCTAAACAAAGGGGCTGAGGTGTTGGCAGCTAATTCTTGAGGTCCTTTGGGAACTCCATGGATTGAATTTGTTCTGGCTCATCCCATGGATTATTGATCCATTTTAGAGGCTAACCCAATGACTTTCATTTGACCCTTATTTTAGGATTAAAACTGTATAAAAAAAATAAAAATGAAAAAATGAGAAAAAGTTTACAATGTGACAACATTTGTGACAGTTTGATGACATTAGCATTCTAGAAAAAACATCATAACAACAACATAATCAATAGTCAAGATTGTAATAAATATCCTGAATAAACATGTTTTTTTATTTTATTTTTTATTTTTTTATTTATTTTTTTTTCTTGCCCTGTCCATCATTGTAGCAGCAGAATGAAGGTCTGACTGCTGTGTAAACAAATTGGCTTTTGCCAAGGGGAGCTTTATGGGCATAAGGCTTGATATAATCAGATTATTCTTTTTTTTTTTTTACTTATTTATGTATTTATTTTGAATTATGGAATTTATGTAGTCTTGCTGGTCTTGACTGGACGGGACAGAATCAAAGTAGAATATTGAAGAAAAGTAAAAAAGAAAGTAGAAAAAAGGAGGAGGATACAAACATACAGTGAGATAATCCAACCTAACTCTAAACCGGTGGTTCCCTACCTATTTTCCTTGGGGACCCCCTTCATGCAAATACTAAAAAGCCATGGAACCCCTGCCCCGTCACGTGCTAAAACCTTGCTTGTTTTAATGCTTTCAAATGTGAGATAAAGAATGTATTCTGGCTGAGTCCTGTCCTATGGTAAAGCCCAAGTTAAGAAAAACATATAATCATACTTTTTTTCCCTAAAATAGGAACAGTCTGTTCAAAGCCTCATGGACCCCCTGTGCTCTTGGTTGGGAACCATGCACTAGACAACTAACTGCAACACCTGTACAGAAATATAATAGAGAATTCTGTACAGCTTTTACAGCTAAATAAGCTGACAATCATCAGGAAGTCCTAAAAAACCTAACCAAGACAGCAACAATATCATGTATCGCAACAACAACCAAAGTACCAGAAACGCACAACACAAAAAAAAACAAAAAAAAAAAAAAAAAAAAAACTTAAGCAGTGCATAAACCCACTGGACAAGTGCATGAGGAAGGAGGACTGATCAGAGATGTATGATCATGCAAATTCGACCACGGCTCTATGGTGGCTAAAAGCAGATTAGGGTGGCCCAGAGACCCAGGCAATCAGCAGCAATCCTGGAGCACGAACCCAAGTCACCCCACCATGAAAACGACCCTGGACACACCCAGAAGGTGGCAGAGGAAGGCCCCAGCAAGATCCCTCTGCAGTCCTGGAACCACAAGCTCTGAATCCCACTCAAGCCCCCATTCAAACCCCTACACTCCTCCTGCTCTCAGGCTATACCTGAGGTCCTGAGGTTTCACTGCTCATAATAATTGGACAGCATTGTTTAATTTCCATTATGTATAATAACCAGATATGTCTACAATACATATTTTTAACAAATCTTTTATTTTACATTTAGATTAAACAAATGTGATTTATGTTTCCCTATTTTCTACAAAATAAAAATGAATGCATGTTAGCAATGCCACAACAAGCAATGATTCTAACAAACACTTGCATTTGTGCTAGCATGAACTACACTGACATACATGTACTAGCATAAACGTAGCTAAAGTATAGGTGTTAGCATGAAGTAAATGAAAGCGTGGTCCCTCTTTTCTGAAGTCCTTTGGCAAGATGGAGAATATTCAGATTAAGATGATTGCACCATGTCACACAAACTTTAACTTTTACACTGAGTATACCACACAAGTACTTAGTGCATACGTAATGCTCTGATCTAATGCATTTTCTCAGTAAAAATAGCTTGTGTAAATATGCAAATATGTCATTTTAAGGGCAGATCAACTAACAGCTGCACAACTGATTACTCAAATAAACATTAAATAAAAACATCATTGCCTAAACATGGTTCAGGCAGTGTTGTTCCAGTTCTTTTATCCATGGTTATTCTCAGTTGTTTTGTCCCTTGAAACTTTTTCTGTTTTTTTTTTTGTGTCTTCACACTGAAGCTGTCTCAATGTGGACAGTAGAGGTGGGAATTGACAAGATTGGAGGTGTGTGTCGCTCACAGTGACACCATCTTTCAAACATACACATAGTGAAGAGGCAAGGTAGGTGGGAGCTAGGTCACTAAAGTCACACCTTGTGGCTTCCACTGGATCTGTGGAGCTGCACACTGCCAAAGCAATACATGACAATAAGGTGATTTCACTGATTTGACTTAATTCAACAGATGTTTCACAACCCATCATTCTGCACGTGTAGTATTTACATTTTATTTCTATGTGTATTCCAATTGGTTTTATCATCAGGATACAAGATTGACCTTTTTGTCATACTTTTCTTGTAAAGTTACATTACCAACGTTTTCTGTACAGTGCTATGTGTAATATTTATTAGCAGCAGGATAGTTTAAAAAAAATACACTGACTCAATGAGTGTAACTATGTTGCATCCTTTGCAAGATTATCTAACCCTTTCTTCACCTACACAGTTTTCCCTTTAAAGAGTTCTCTCAGGGAGCATTGATGGCAATCCTAAAGTTAGCTACCAGGTTTGTAGCTTGAGTTAAAAAATAAATAAATAAATAAAGGAATTTGTCTTTTGTGTTTTCCTTTGAAGAGCTTTAAGCTTAGCTAGCTGAGAGATCTCTGTATCCCAGCAAGAGTTTAAATTTTAGGTCTCTTACTACACTGTTAGTATTGAATGAAGCTATCTCACTACCAGCTGGTGAATTGCTTCAATTGCAGACATTGCAAGTGACAGATGGACTGTTCTCGTAATCCACTTCCAAATATTTCCACACGAAATACGTGTTGACAAGCTCCTGTCTCAACTCTTTAGGGCTGTTGTATTATGCTGAATTAGAGCAACCTTAATCGCAACCGTTCAAGATGAGGCCTGGGTGTTTATACCATTATCTCAGCATGTGATTGCCAAATGAACAGTGCAAGATACTTGTTGACACAGGGAATGTGGGCAAATCTAAGTGGACATTGCCACCAAACTGGCTGCATTAATCAAAATAGCTCTGCTATAGATGCAAGATAAATGCAACATAAACAGAATTTAGACTGTCAAGCTCAATGATATTGACAGGGTCAGGATAGTTTTTCATTTTTCATACAACCTAAATTTGCATTTTAAATATGATAAAGATTTCAATTCGATTGAACCTGATTTATTTAACCCAACATGTCTGCGTGGGTAATAGCCTACAAGCATCAGTTCTTTGGCTAAGACTATTATACATTTAACACCCAGTGCAATTGGCACAATATACAATACTGGCATGACAAAATTGAAGAATGAATTCTGGTGTGTTTAAAAGAGGCCTTTAGTGAAGAGCTGGTCAGTCAAATGCATTCCAATAAGCTTCAGATTAAAGACATTGATGAAACTGATTAATTCTGGTGCAGAATTATCCACAAACATTTTAGTCATAATTGGACAAAACATTTGTGTTTGAAAACAAGAGCACAAATCCCACATTGTATTAGATGGACCAAGCTGTCAATGAAACTCCACAAATGAAAATGAATGAGCTGCAATATTATTGCCTACTTTAATTGCCTTCTCTACTCCACTTTCCAGATTGAATGAACAGTCAACTGTGCAGTTGGTATAACAATGACCCAGCTGACAAAGCTGCTCTATTGCAGCTTCATCTCTTATAGGCTACTTTATTATGATGCAATGGATTATGTGATACGTTTGGCTATAGATGAAGAAAGTGGAGGATGGAGAGAGTCTGAGATATAAAGGGCTGAGAAAGACAAGACAGATAAAATAATAATAATAATATAAAGAAAAACTTCTTTCTTTGACAGAATCTTTGTGTATTGTGCTGCAGAAAGAAACCTGATGCACTGAAAATGGGGGTTTTAATTAAAGCAAGGTGACTAGACTAGATTCTAAATTACCTGTAATAGCCATTTGTATATCCCCCACTATATCATTATGGAAATAACATATTCATTCATTCATTCATTCATATTCAGACTTGCTTTTAAAAAAGGAAGAAAAAAATAGGGAGAGCCACTTGTTGCAGTATCATTTTTAATTTAAAGCTTCCCAGTTATTCAGTAATGGTCTTTATTTTGATCAGTACAGAAAAGTAGATATCTTTAACATAATTAGCTAGTGTTGCGTCTCTTGAGGCCACCAGTTTTCTTATCCAACTCTGATTATGCAACATTCCAGTTTTAAGCTTTGCTTGCAGAAGATCTTTAAATTCAGAACAAATAATATTTACAACACCTACAAACATGGTGTCAGACTAAAGAAAGAGAAAACTATTACACTATATTACACTTTACACTGCAACCAACGGCTCCACAGAAATCCATTAAACCATTTATTGATTTCTTTTTTAAAAAACATTGTCATTTTTTTCTCTTCATGTCAACATAAATACAAAGAAACAGGGAAATAGATATGCTGTGCTTTATAAACTTTGTTATATAATGAGCAATTGGTGACTTTAAAAGACAAACAATAATATGAAGAAAAACTTGAAATAGTCATTGAAGCTTAATATATTGACTCGGTCTGCATATTTTTTTTTTCCTGCTGTCTCATAATAGAAAGTGGATTTCATGAAATTGCCATGAAATTAATGTTGCATCCCGTTTACCGTTCAGTAAAGAGCCATTTTGTTAGATGACGCAACAGTGCTGTCCATTTCATTTACAGATTGTTTAGCTACAGAGTGTACCTTTTAGCATTTTTGTCTTTAAGGGGTATAAAATAAATAGATAAATAAATAAAAAATATCAAGTTGTCAAGTTGGTTTCTTTTAATTGTTCTCAGATTTAGATTAAAACTCAGAAGAAATCAAGCATTTTTTCTGTGTCTACGCGTCTCTATATGTGCCATTCAGACTGTTGATTAATTCTCCGTCTGCTTTGGTCTCACCTCATTTCTTTGGCTTTCAGGTGACTTACAATATTTACATTTTAGAATTCCTTTATTTTTCATCTACTTTTGCTTGTATTTGTTGCATTTATTCATATTCATATTATTACCTTGATGTTATCTGTTAATCTTTGATATTTTTTTTTTCACTGATCGCAAATCAGATCAAATAAATTTTAAAAGCACATTTAAAACAACCACAGTTTACCAACGTGCTGTACATGACATGGTAATACAGTGTAAAACAGTACAGTTAACCGGCTTGACATTAATTTTAACATTCTTTTGATTGTTTGTAAATGTTTTAAAGGTAACGTATCATGCTTTTAAATCCTTCCTTTTCACAAATAAATCATTAATTTATGGTTTATATAAAG
>JBAFTB010000027.1:14447128-14459027 GCA_037177355.1 Melanotaenia trifasciata | reverse complement strand
AGGAGAGAGAAATATTCACAATATGCACAATAACTTCCATCCATGCAGCTTCAGTGCTTCATTATCCAGATTTCTGGCCTTTAAAATTTCTAAACTTTCATTTTTAGCTTGACTGTTTAGCTTCACCGCTGCACCTGCAGCCTCCGCTACCAGGAGTTAAGGGTTAACATCTCATTTCTGGATGTAGTGTCAGGTCTGTAAATGTAACATAAATGTGCGTGGTATCCACAGAATGTCCAGAATCTCAGCTACCAGCTCAGTAAAACCATTTCTATCCCCAACAAACGCAGTTAAGGCAACAAACAAAAGACCAGTTACACAAAGTCCAAAAAATATGTAAACACAGATCATGTTTCCCCATGAACACGAACAAACGGCTCCTCTACTGAAAGCTCACATCTCACAGATTCCACAGCTGGAAGTTTCATCTCACTATGACCAAGATTCACTGAAACAGAGGCAGAAGAAGGCCGCCGCTTTTTCTTCTCTCTCCCTCCCCACTCTGCCCTGCTACTTGTTCTGTCTTATCTGAGCCTCTCTCTGCATTTCTGTTCTAAATCTGAACCATCTTGAACCATGGATCTAATCAGCTGGCCTCTTAATGCAATTGACCAAATTTATTTGAACCGAAAAGCGGGCGTAGGGGAGCCTGCTTGTCCTGGCGGAACGTTCGCGGCTGGATACGTGATGGATTCCTGGGGAGTGTGGAAGGTCATGTGCCTGTCGATTCTTTCCTTTGAGGATGCAGAGGACATACTTACATTTGGATTCATGATAACTGGGTTTCTGCTGTTTGGAGTGGGCGGTTTCCTGGTATATGGCAAAATCCGGACACTGTCGGTAGCCACTGGCAAGCTGCCGGATTTCTGTGCCGGTGTGTGTCGAGCTACGAACAATCAGACTCTGGCGTTGCAGGAGCTTAATCATAAACTGGATGCTATTCTGGCCCCCCATTAAAATGTTTCTGGACCCGCCCCTGCATAACTGAAGTATAAATCCATTCTACCACCTGTCAATTACAGTGTTAAAGGAGGGTTCTGCCAGAAACAATACTTTGTTTTATGACAGCCATCTGGATTCATGGAACAACAGAAGATACGCTGCAGAGCAGACCAGCCACATTTAAATGTTGAAAAGATTTTTTTTTTTTTTTTTTTTTTTTTTTGTGGTAAAAGTGCGGGTGTGGAACTCTCTCAATGTGAAAATGTGAGGTTTAAAATACTATCACCCTCCAAGGGGGTGACACCCACATGTTGTTTCATCAATGTTCTTTTTATTCTCAAATCCATCCATAGAGCCAGCCAGCTCATCTTGTTCCATATTGTTTCTCCATGTCCCATCGTCATAATGGAGAAATGAAGGATGTATTGGGCTTCTCATATGTCAACTGCCTTAAAAATATTAATGCAGGTAATTACCACTGTTAAGACATTATTTTTGACAGCCTTAATTGCAACACATTTAACATAGTTCTTTGATTCTTGGTTCTTTTCATCTTCAAGTCAATGTGATGGATTCTGACAATATGGGAAACACAGTCCATATCTTGTCTATCTTTGAGATCAAATCTAACAGATTGGCAGCAAAAGCTTCATTTCAGGTTGGTTGTATGTCCAGCTGCAGGGCAATATTACAGTTTTTCTTTACTGTTACAGTACAACAACAAAAACATTCTCCACTTTTGGGAACAGAATAAGGTGGTAGCAGACAACATAAATCAGCCATCATGCCCCAAGCCTGTTTTTGAAGCTTCAAACCCAGGGGACCCCCAAGGCATTCCCAAACCAGATGATGCACATAATATCCTTTAATCCCCCACACATTGTTCTGGGTCTCCTCCTAGTAGGATTTTCCAGGAATACTTCCACATGATGCATTGTCGTAATCACAATTTTAATTAAAAAAGACTATAATATACTCCAGTTTTATGACTTACTGTACAGTTGCAGTTTGCTTCCAATCCAAAGGAGGCAATCTTCAATTTTCCAGAGTCTGGCATCGGGCATCTCTCATCCCAGCTGCTTCACAGCCCACTACACGCCAGAGCTCACCGGGTGGAAAAACTCCAACAATGCTGTAAATTTTCAGAAAAATAGAAGTCATTACTCATGACCAAAGCAGGCTGCCTGTCAGAAAAAAAAAACAAAACACAAAGTGGTTGCACAACTAATAAATGTCTCTTTTGATACCACTGTTTCATCTGCAGATGTAAACCTCCAATAAAGACAAAGATATTTGCCAAAGCAGCTTCATGGCACAATTCTAAGTGGTAATAATTTGGGGTATGACAGTTTGAAATGACCTACTCTGACTACAAAAATACTATACTGAGAAAAACCCATGCACAGATGACATGCTTTTTAGGGCAAATAACTTATTCACAATGCTGTCAATGATATTATTTTTCACAGTCAACCATAGTCCCACAAAGAGCCGAAAGGTTAAGATGCCCTAGAAAGTCTAGAAATAGAGCATGCTAGATGTCATAATCTGACTCAAACCCTCTAAGGTTTGCTTAGTTTGTTGATGGGATCATAAAGAGTAACCCTTTTCCCTCCGCTTCCTTTAGTCTTGCCTTTATCAGCATTTTTATTCACATGCTAGCGCTATTTTATGCACCAACTGATAGAAACATCAGTCCTTATGCATGAAATTAATGACATTAATGCAAGCATCTAGATTGACTTCATAGTTTGTTTTCTATGAAAAAAAAATGTTTTTTGGCTGCATTGGGAGACTTTCTAAAACATAACTTTCATGGAGATGCAAATTAAAAAGGAATTTAACACAGATTTATCTTGTAGACAAGCAAAATGAGTTTGCGGTCTGCTTCACAACACAAAACTGGGACATGATTTTCACAATAATCAGCAGAGTGGAAAAAAAAGAAAAACAAGAATTCAGATATCAAATCAGCTGTAAAGTTGTATTTAAAAGGCAAATTAAAATGATGCAGGAAGGAAAACATGAAAATACAAAAAGAAAATGAGAATTCATTCATTCTGAAAAGCCACATCAATATTATTTATGTTAGAAATGTAATATGGCACAAGTAAAATATAAGTATGTAACATACTGTCCAGAAATGTGGTGAACAGCTACCGTTTTCCCTTTGATTACATGAAAAATGTTTGAATGAATTTGTGCTTCAGACTATGGCCATTTCTAACATGAACTCAAAAACAATTTACTTTCTGATAATGCAAACTATTCCTACATTTAGTAATTTTTTTTTTTTAACTTTAATCATAATCTCTATTGTCGTTGTACGAAAACAAGAAAATTGAAAATCTTTAAAGTCTTTAAGTATTACAAATAAGATACAACTAACTAAAAATTATATGTGAAACATCACGTCCATGAAACCAGTTAATAAAACCCATTATAAATTAGTGTTTGGTGAATAAATGGCATTTGCAAATGCTTCATATAAAGTGTCACCCAAGCCTTGACCTTTCAGGGGGTTGCATTGTATGTAAAGAAGTAGAAATAAAAACCCAACTGATACAACATGAAACACTATTTTTCCATTTTTCTTTTTCATTGCAGTTAGTCTAAAAAGCAAAGGGAAATTAAACTGCATATCAGCACCACAGGAGTCAGTTTTATGCTTTGTAGTCATCTAATTGGTGAAATGTTTTCCTCTGATAGCTAATCTCACTGATGCAAGGACTGTAGATTATATTTCCACCCTGATTTGTGTGTCTATTAAAAAACAAAAACAATGATGCATGACCACTTCCAACTTCTCATCTGAATTCTCACCCCTGCTGATACTGAGAGAAATGACATGGTTGATAGCCAAAACTACAGAACACCACACTGTACCAAGACCCCAGTTTATTGAACTGACTCATAGAAAATGTGGAATTATCAACACCAGCGGAGTGAAAATGAAGACAGAGCATAAAAATAAAAAAATAAATAAACATGAAGTGAAAAAAGAAAAGTTATTTTTTATTTATCATAGACAAACAATATTTTCATGGCACCAGTATCATAATACCAACTCACAGCTCCTGAAATTAAACACTGTCTTGTGCTGAACAAATAACTGCAGAATATTGTCTTAGATTTCTGAATCAGACGACTGTAGCATCACAGAGAAGTTACATAGCACAGCAGTCATATTGATTCATTATTTATGTCTTTTGATGTGTCATTGCCTTTCATGGAGCTAAACTAAATACTTTTTTTTTTCTTTTACACAAAAAAAAAGACATTTTTCTTTACAGTTTCTACAGTGAAGTCATTGGGAACAAAGCAACTGTGCGCGAGCTGAATTGAGGATCTTCAGAGCTGTCTATTATATTTTCATCAAAGGTTTTCAGCTTTGCAGCAGCAATAATATTTGCAGTCAGGGTACTTTTCCAGCATAAACAAACTAATCAGTTAAGATAGGAGTGTATCTGTGTAATACGTAGAATACAGTCTATTCAACAAGGTTATGGTCTCGCAACAAAAAGTCTACAGGGGCCTCATTTATCAAGCTGGCGCAGGAACAAAACCAGCGTACTCCAACTATAGTCAACGTTTGGGATTTATGAAAACCAAACTTAACAGGAAAATGTCCCTACCTCCACAGCAACTCTGACCCAGGCGTACGCACATAATGTAGAAAAACTGGAAACGGTGGCACCAACGGTACAGAAAAAAATCAAGGAAATGCTGTGAAATGTGAGACATTTGTCACAATCCAATATTAATAAGAACCTCAACAGCTAAAATATGTTCTGTCATTGTAAAACAAAACTTACATGTTATAAAATACATCCAGCTGAATAAGGTGGACAGTCTGCTGCCAGCACGTAGCAGTCAGTAAAAGAAAATTTTCAAAATAGTTTCAGTCATTCATTGTGAGACCCAGCAGAGCGGGATGCAGACTGGAGGCTGGAGCGTCTAGAAGTGATGCAACGCTAATGAAACACACAAGAGGTGGATTTCCTTTTATTATTTATTCTTACATGATGCTTTTTCATCGTTGTCCTAATTTTTGTCCAGATGGTCTTTATTTCCTGCAACTCCTTGGCCACCTGGTTAAAAGCAGTGATTGTGTCCCTCTGCACCTGCAGGACTTCCTCTGAGTGTATATATTATTTAACACTAAGTAAACTGCTACCAATCTCAGATGTATCTGTACATATTTATTTTATAAATTAAAACAAGTGACTATACCGGCATCAGTACTGTCATTTAGCAGACACTTTTCTCCACAGCGATTCACCCCTGTGGGATTCAAACTTTGGTCTCACGCATTGGAGACGGATACTCTACCGACTGAGATATCCAGCCGCACCATCCGATGACTCTGGTGTCTTGCCTTCTGACATGACCATGACAGCATCTGCCATCTGCTGCCCTCCTCTGCCCATGCCGTGCCCACCAAATAACACTTTTTTTTTTTTGTTTTCCAACATGGTCCATCAGGACCTCAGTCTCACATTCTGAAAAAATCTGCATCTTCTCTCTTTTTCCCTCCTGAGCCATCATGGAAATTATATGATGAATATTTATAATAGGCGTTCGACTTGTTCGGTCGGCACAACACAGCAACCAGACTATCATTCTGCTTGCTATGATGCTGGACAGGACAGGTTAAAAAATAAATAAATAAATAGGCATTCAGGTGACCTTTTATGGCCACCACAAGGGCGTGGCAAGACGCTCCCTGCGCCCACTTTAGAGTTGATTCTGATTCTGATTTATGAACGAAAACAGGAATTTGTTAAATCTGGCAGTTTTTGTGCTTTTCCCTTTTTCCCTACATACGCAACCTGTAGTTTGCTTTGCTATGCACAGCTAGATAAATGAGGCCCCAGATCACAAATGGCAAATGGTCTGTATTTATATAGAACTTTTCTGTACCTGGAATGATACCCATAGCGCTTTACATTGTACATTACATTCACCCATTCACACACACAGAAAGGCGCTAACTGTTATGTATTGAAGTTTATATGTAGTCAGACTTATTGTGAAAGGTCTGACAGCACTTCCTTTTTCATGTATCGCCACTTCCGTGTGACTGTTATACACTGTTGAGATGCCATGAAGAGCAATACAAGAGTATTAAGTTAGACCGGGCTCCGTGTTGTTTTTATTAGTTAGGACACTCCATGTGCAAGTAAAGATACAACACTAACCACGACCCATCAGGAACAATTTGGGGTTCAGTGTCTTGCTGTCAGGGACACCAAAATATGAGCTTGATGGGCCCAGGATCAAATCAGCAACCCTCAGGCTACAAGACGACCACTCTACCTACTGAGCCACGTCGCCCCACAAATCCCAACTTAATCTCTAAACTATTTAAAGGAGCATGGGGGGGGTCTTCCACACTAGACTTGAAACTGATTAGCTAATTTATACTATACTTCATGTCAAACAATACAGTCTGTATTTACTTTGCAAAATTAAACTTTGTAGTGAGTCAGATAGTATAAGGGGACAAAGCAGAAACCATACAGCTATTGGAGACTATAGGAATTAAAGGTGTTACTTGCTTTCCAAGAACAGGAAAAAAAAATGTTCTCAAGGTAGGAAGAACAAAATTGTATATTTAGTTCTCATAGCCCTGGTATCGGGGGTTCTTTCAGCTTAGGGCAGAATGTGACCCCTAGGATTTTTGAACTGGGTATGGTCAATATGAAGAAACATGAAGCAAAAAGTTCTCATTTCCACTTTGCTGCTGATGCTAAAGATTTAGCAAGATTGAACAGATGATTTTAAGAAGGTTGAGGTGGTGAGTGGTGAATTCAGCATGAAGCCACTTTTCTATAGTGCTGCTATATAGTTACTATAACAACAATAAATTAAAACAGACACTGTACTGTTGTATATAAATTGAAAATGTCTTATAAGAAAATCCCTGAGCTAGATACAATTGGTACAGTTAGAGGGTGGGAGAAATTCCACCCATCTATCCATCCATTTGTACCTTTAGTTAGCTCACAATTGTAACAGACTAAGCAAGATCTATTTCTCCAGTGATGATTTAATTTAATTTCCCTCATGGTTTTAAAGCTGAGGTGGTCCGAACATCTGCTCAAGGCTAACTTTTTTTGCAGTTTTCAATGGATGGTGACGATTTAAATTTTGACACAATCATTGCAAATTTAGGAGTTTATGTTTGCAAAGAAAAGGGGTGAAACTGGAGAGCTAGATCGGAATGTAGACCAACAGTTTTAGAATGGAGCAGAGCATATTCAACACACAAGAGACTATGGTTTTTACTTGACACAATAATCTTTTGTTCTTTATCATCTAACCATTTATATCATTCTCTTACCCCAACATTTTGTTTTACAGTCAATTTAACCAATCTACACACACAAAAGTGTGTTTTTAGGTAATAATAGCTTATAGATATATTTTACAATAGGTGGGGTGGCATTTTTTCTAAACAGTGATGAAGAGATCTCCCTTTTTGGATCTTTTTTTCAGATGCAGTGATTCATCTCATTAAGGTTACTGGCTGAAACAATCTAACACTTGGTGAGTGAGTGTGAAAAAGCAAAATCAGAGTAGAAGAGGTCACAACCTACACCAACTTGGTCATTATCCAGATAACACATAGGCAACAGGCAGCGAGAGCGAGGCTGACATAAGGCAAACGGGCAAGATGCCAAAACATGATAAAGTCAGAAAATAGAATAAATAAAGGAGTAAGCATTATACTTAGCATATAGTATATGCTGTATGTGGGCTTAAGCAAAAGGATTACAGATGGATATACGTATCAGGTGATTTTAAGGCACAATTTTTAGAGAGAGGGATGTCATGTAAACATTTTCTTTTAAAAATTAATAATTTTCTGGTTAGAGCTGCAAGCCTCTCTTTTAGCGAATTTTTATTACTCCGTCTGCAGGAAATGGCCAACGAAACTCATAAAAATGGTATTGGCTGTATAGCAATGCAAATAAACCAGAGACACATTATTTTATTTGCAATGGCTCCCAACCCGAAATAACAGTCCCAAAAGGCAGAGTCTGATATCTGATATCCTGTCAGGAAAGGGAGACTGAATGAAAACACATTACAGCACATCCTTATGTCTCACGGACAACAATAGCTACAGCTAGTGTGAATTTACATGACTATTTCACAATTTCCCACAAGACTGTATTGTATAAAGGTAAAACACTAGCCTACGTGTATGTGGCATAGTTTCGACAAAGCAGTTCAATGCCATTCCTCTTCCAAATAGATGTTATTGTTATTAGCATTTCTCTTTTAAAATTACAATTTACAATGACTTCTCAATTTATAAATAATATACATGTATAAGAAATTATGTGTTGATGAATGATAAAGATTAAAAAAAAGAACTTGTCTGTGCATTATATAACATCTCTAAAGTGGGTAAATAATAAATTATTAAGATTCACAACTAGGGTCCAGAAATGAAGCCAGAAATCAGAAATCAGCTGAACACAGGCCTGGTGCTCATTTTTCTTAAGATTTTTAAGGTTTTGAATTGTCTGTAAGTTTATCAGACTAGTCCCACTGCTTTAATTCTCTCTACAAAAACACCCACTCTCTTTCACCTTGCATTACCTCCAGTTCTTTTGCCTTATGGCATTATCTCCTCAGCTGGTTATTCTGTCTACTGAATGCAGCATTTGTGACCTCCTCCCCTCCTGGGTTGTTGGTACACCAACATGCCAGTTTATCAAAAAAATCAGGCATGAAAAAAGTCTTTTCAGGAGATTGTAACAAGGATACATTCCTGCAGAGCTGAATAAAATAGTCTCAAAGTAATAATGTTTGAGATTTTGTCAATTTCATGGGTGGAACAAGCACAAAAAGGAGTGGTAGTATTTTATTTATTTTTTTATAGATGACAGTGCTTGAGCACTAATGAGAAAATCTGCTGAACCATATCCTTTACAAAGATGACAAGGACGCAACCTTGTCCTTCTTTATGGCCTGCTGTTTTCAAGTCACACATCAAAGACCTTTTAAAAATGAAGGCGATTAACTTCAGATATCCAAAGAAAATCTCATTTATCCTGCATGTATCCAGCATTAACATGTTTTTTCATAGGAATAAAAAGAAAAAAAAAGAAAATCAAGTGCAAGTACTTAAAATTCCCATCAGTCAGATCATACCATGGAAAGAAGAGGTGCTGTGTTTGTGTGTATGTAAGGGCTTTCTGTACCTGCTAATACATGTGGAACTAAATAACAAAATATTCCCGTTGCATACCCAGTGAGATGTGGAGACATGCTGTAATATCCTTCCATTTACATCCCTATAGACAGGATAGAGGGAATCAAGATGGTGAAGCAAAGAAGCAGTGAGTTAGCATTTTAGGAGTGCGTGCGTGTGTGTGTGTCTGTGTGTGTGTGCGCATGAGAGACCTTGATTTAAACTCTGAGCTGTGATGAGATGGCTTGCATATGATTTTTGAAGACACAATATGGGAAGAGCCTGTCATGCATGAATTTCAGACTAAATACTAAAAGTGAGCCAACATGGCATTTTGCCTGTATACAGAAAGTGCTGTAGACTCTGAAATGAGGTTGGTCTATTCTTCATTATAAGTGTTCACAGTTATGATGATTTAAAATGTTGTTAGTTTTTTTTATGCTATTAAAGTTTAATTTAATTGCAGCACCACTTTTACAACAAAGTCATCTCAAGGCATTTTTACAGATAATTCAATACAATTCATTATAGTACAGTTATAATGCAACTGAAACAAATCCACTGTATGATCTACATTAACCTAGTTCATGATAACTGTATGACAGTTATAGTTACTGACAAGAGATTGCATCAAATTGTCTCTATGATTTAATTCTGGCACATGCATGCACAAGATGACAGGCAACAATAAAGAGGAAAATCTCCCTTTAAAAAGGAAGGCAGACCTCTAGCAGGCTAGATTCATGAAGGGCAGCCAACTGCTTTGAAAGGAATTACCGAATTATAATATTTTATAAGCCACAATTTGATTTCTCAAAGAACAAAAACGTAAATTATCTGTTATATTAATTGATAGTTGCTCTTTTGTCTATTGGTGCCACGCAGTCGTTCTTTGGGTTTGTAGAAATTTTTATTTTAGAGAAGCTACCTGCTATAATCAAAACATCCTGTTGTCATAAGAAAGGCATAATTATAGCATGCCAAATAACATTGTGTGTTATTAGCATGCAATAATTGTGCAAGGCCAATTAAAATGCATCGCAAATGCAGTGTCATTTGCATTGCAAATAACCCTGTGATTGTTTTTTTTTTTGTTTTTTTTTTTTTTTTTTCACCCTGCGTTTGTTATTAGTATGCACTTGTGTGGTTTTGCATAGCATTTTAGGCTGGGAAAAACCACCACGCTGGGAAAGAACATGGCAAAAGTTCCAAATATTGCCATAGGGGTATGTTGCTAACATAACCTTATGGCACCAGTGTTACAGTTTCATGTTTAAAAAATCAAACCCTAACAAAAATATCTTAAACTAAAAGAAAAAAAAAATCATGATAATTTTCTCTTTGCTCTACTATGAATGACCTCTTTTACTTATGTAGCCTGTTGGAGTATGTTGGACCATACTCTTGGTCCTGTCTCAGTTTTGTCAGGCTGTAGTCCTGGTTAAATTTTTGTTCCATTCAAGTATATAGTAAATAGTCTGTTTTGTTTGGGAACCTTGCTTATTGATTGAAATGATCTAAAAGTATATCTGAGCAGCAGCCATGACATAAGAGCTGGTAGAATACTCCAAGGACAGGACCTATTTTAAGATTTAAATGAAACTTTATTATTCCTAAGGAGGATATTACAAATTAATTATGTTTATACAGTTGTACCAACTGTGTGGATAAATGATGAAAGCAGAGAAGTCGGTAATGTTTTATTTTTCTGACTTTTATTTTCCTTTTGACATACCTTTATGATAAAGTAACATATCTTAGAGGTTATCGCTGACATTTCCAGGAATTTTTATTATCCGTAATTTAAGGGTAGAAAAAATCATGGTAATTTATATGGTTTGTTATTCTACCACACCGCAAACGTCTGGAAAATTTCTTCACATGGCTGATACCGCTTGATGATCTGATGGTCGGACTCACTTTGGCTGATGTGGTTCTGTGGCTTATTTAACCTTTTAAAGAGCAAGACCAGAAAAATATGGAGAAAAGTCTATTATTATTCTCTTTTTATATATCCAAAGTTGTTATTTGGCACTTTAGCAAAATGTAAAACAATAATTAATAATATATATATTTATATATATTTACCATTTATTACCTTGTGATATATCAAAATATTTGTAGTGCATTATATTAGTATTGTATTCAGGAGCAGAAGACAAGTATCACACTGTGTTCAACAAGTTTTGAGCCAAATTTTTACCATAAAGTGATGCAAAAGTTACCCAAAACGGTATGTATTAAATATGATACATGCGGCATAGTAGGATTAATGTTGTTTAATTTTCTTTACACCTCCCAAATTGGTATGTGTGTGCGCTACATGTAGCTCTGCCAGCTTGTCGGCTCTTTTCAGACAGTCAAAAGCCAAAATTAAGTTTGTAGTTGTTAAATTACTCCTCCCTGAGCCGCCACCTTATTGTGGTGGGGGAGTTTGTGCGCCCTGTCGATCCTAGCGGCTATGTTGTCGGGGGCTCATGTCCCTGGTAGGGTCACCCATTGCAAACAGGTGTCTAGGGGAGGGACCAGACGAAGTGCGGTTCAAATCACCCCTATGATGATGAGAAAGCAAGGACCAAGGATTCCCTTGCCCGGACGTGGGTCACCGGGGCCCCCCCTCTGGAGCCAGGCCTGGAGGTGGGGCACGGAGGCGGGTACCTGGTGGCCGGGTCTTTGCCCATGGGGCCCAGTCGGGCTCAGCCCGAAAGGGTGACATGGGCCTCTCCTCCCGTGGGCTCACCACCTGCA
>JBAFTB010000027.1:14367988-14395488 GCA_037177355.1 Melanotaenia trifasciata | reverse complement strand
CCATGTGGAGAAATCAGTGGGGAGTTGGTCAGAAGATGCCATCTCTGCGCTAAAGGCATGTTTTGATAGTAGAGATTGGCAGTGTTTCTATGATTCATATGGTAATAATATAAATTATCTTTGTGACTGTTTCTTCATACATGATGTTTTGTGTGGATTCCAACATACCAACAAAAAGGTTATTTTTCCAAAGAATAAACCTTGGATAGCCAAAGGAGCTCAAACGATTTCTAAACAAAAAGAAACTGATATTCTACACCGCTAATCTCAAGGAAAAGGAGGTTTCCAGAGAAGTATGTAATGAAATAAAAGTCAAACTAAAGTACCAAGATACAATTGAAGCCCAGTACAGCAGTGGGGACCTCAGCCTGGTAGAACATGGCCTCCACTACCCAGCACTCATGTGAGACTAGGAAACCTATCAGTGTGATGGGTGTGGATAATTCTGACTTGCCAAATAATTTTAACTGTCTTTTCCAGCTTTGAAACATTTGTTGTTACTCTGAATGTCTCTCTGAAAAGAAACCCTTAGATGAAATTTTTATATCTCAGGAATGTGTCCTTGTTTAGAGGGAAAAGCTCCCAGTTCCTGGTGCCATTTTTTGGAGTTCTCTTCACTTTAGTGCCCATCAAGCTCAACAGGGGTTTTTACCAGATTGTTCCAGATGTGTGCAGACCTTGGACAGATTCCTAGTATCTGGAAGGAATCAACTGTTACATCTGTTCACAAATAAAAAAAACTCCAAAGAGGTAAATGACTTGAGTTAAATGAGATCAGTGGTGTCACTCACATCTCTTGTAATGAAGAACTTTGAAGAGATTCTAAAAGACATAATTGTATCTTTGATATTTGGGACACTTGATCAATTACAGGTTACCTATCATCCACATAAAGTTGTGGAGGATGCAAAACTGTACATACTGAACACTGTGTACATGCACCTTGAGAACCCAGGGTCCCACGCAAGACTTATTTGCAGACTTTTCCTTGGCTTTTAAGAAAATGCAGCCACACATTTTAATTTCAGAGGCTGGCCTCTAATTTTTGTCTTCCAGATCAGGTACTCATGTTGATAAATTTCCCAACAGAGAGTCCAGCAGGTTTTTGTGAATGGAAAAATGTCTAGGAGGACATTATTAAACATCGGTGGACCTCAGGGTGGTGCATTGTCTCCACTTCTGTTCATCATGTACACTGACAGCTGTGGAACTTCGTCAGAGGGCAGGTTTATTGTGAAGTTTTCTGATACTGTCCCTTGATCCCTTTTTAAGGGCTCAGAGTCTGAACATGGTCCTGCTTTATCACATTTTGTCAGCAGGTGTGATGACAATTATCTCGACTTGAATGTTTCAAAAACTAAAGACATGATCATTGATTTTATACAGCAATGGAATTCACAGTGAAATTGATCAGCTTGTGGATTCATAGAAATATCTTGGCACTGTTTTTGACTGTAAGTTCAAGTTTGATGTCAATACTGAATCTGTGGGTAAGAGGTGCCACCAGAGAATCCATCTGATGAGGAATCTGACCTCTTAATGTCAGTGAGAACTTTTATTGTTCATTTATTGAAAGCTTTTTAACAGTTTCCTTTATCTGTTGGTTCAGTGGTTTAATTCTGAAGGACAAGAACAGCCTGCACTCCATTGTAACAGCTTGTCCTACGATTATTGGAGTCAGACAAAAAGACTTGTCTTCCCTTTGGGAGCTTCACTTTATTAAGAAAGCAAAGACCATTATCAGTGATCCTCGGCATGTGTTGATCCTCAGAATGAGTTTGCTTTGATGCCATCAGGCCAGCGAAACCATAGTCTTCAAAGGAGAACCAATAGATATTCTACATCTTTTTTTCCTTTGGTTGTCAGACTTCTTAACCCTGACAGCAGTAATTTTAAATAGCATTTATTCTGTTGTTTTACTTTAGCTGAGCCAACAGGTGTCTTAGCCTGCAGTGGTATTCATTGTGTTATTGTTGATTATCTAATGTATTTATTTGTCATGTCTTCCAACAACCGGATGGGTACTGTGTACTGATTATGTCTGACAAATTGCACTTTGAATGTTGACTGGTGTCTGTGGAAAGCTACAAATGAATTGCCTTTATGGGGTAAATTAAGTTTTCTGAATCTGTATTTAATTTGCTTTTGTGAAATACTGAAAGATTTAAAGTGGAAGATTGAGATCAAAGCTGTCTCCCAGGCCATTATGGGACCTGCTGTGTGCTTTAGGGTTGTACCTCTTATGAAACAGAAGCTTATTTCTGTCATTAAGCTTTCAGTTTTGAGCATCTACCTCAACACCTCATTGCCTTTAGGGAAACAAATGAATTTTTTAGCCTCTTTCTATGGTATTCACATACAGTAGTGTTAAAAAGTCTTACCTTTCAATGAAAGCTTTTTACTTTTTTTGTTTGGTTCAAAGTGGTAACATCTTTGTATACCAGTGTCCTGCAAACCATCTGCAGATATATATGGAGAGTGCAAACTGCTTGAACAGAGCAATAAAAAAAAGGCTCAAGAGAAAATATGTTGAAAGATGAATCTAAATACCACAAAAAAATAAATAAATAAAAGAAAATAAAATTACATTTTGCAATAATGTATGGAATGTAAAACAGATGTCTGACTTAATTTCCAACTATATTCACTTTTTTAAGGGGGGCATTGTGAAATGTAAATAACAGAATGCAGTGATTTGTGCATCTCATTCCATTTTTCCCCCCCAGTAGAACCTAAAAATACACATTTTGCGATTATAAATTGACGTTTGGTATCCTTTAGGTGAAAGCAATATATTTACTTGGAATGGGGAATTGCTTTAGCAATCTAAATCAACCTACAAAAAAAGAAAAAGAAATGAAAATGAGAAACTGAACAGTGGGAGATGTGAGGGGAAGTTGGAACGCTCAGGTGTGAAGTTGTTAGAGGATGATGCAGCCAAATGTGTGAAACCAACTTTCCTCAATCGAATAAGTGCAGAGCTGGCTAGTCAAGGTGAAGAAAGATGTCGAGGTTATTATTCTATATCATGTTAGCGTGTTGCCAATGAAATTTAAATTACAGCCTTGATAAAAAATAATAAAAACAAGTACAATTCGTGGTCAGGTCATGCTGAAAATAACCCTATTCCCTACAAATAACAAAACATCTTACATAGTTCCAGTATGTCTAACTGAGGCAAAAGAGATGTGTCATAAATTAACTTTGCAGTCGTGGCTCAAACCAGCATAAACGTGCATTTTAGAGGTCTAAGTTGCAATTTGCTCGACTCCTTAATCAAAATCCATTCTGAAAATTAAACGGAAAACTCTATATTGGGTAAGATACCCAACACTTTACACAACCTCATAGACTGCAATCTTTGTCCTCAAGAGAAGTAGGTGTATAACTATGATTGTAATAAGTCGAGTAGCTTTTCATATCTTCTACAATGCCAACACAATTAATAGGATTCTTTAGTTAAAATTTATGTCCTGTCTTTTTGTGAATTTTTGTGCTTCTTTATGGTACTGCACAGATGCAACATTATGCATTGAGCTGCTGTATTTCTTTTAAAAATTGAAGGCATTCATTTGAAAGACATACTGAAAATTAACTGATATTTCCTCATAATTTAAGGTTAGCAAACATTTCTAAAAGTACCAAATCAAGCAGCTCCAAAGCTATGATATGTACTAACATTTGACATGTGTCCCTGATATTCTCAACACTAGAGTTAGTCATTTGCATTGCCTACAATGTCAATAATAAGGTCCACCCACAAGCTATGAATATATTTATGTAACCAAACTGTCTCATTATAAAATCAAGGACACCAAGTAGACTCAGCATACTACATGTAGACGCTGCATGGCTGTTAGCTGACCTGCTTGAGCTTTGCTCATATTCCACAGGCATGCTGGATGAACCTTTTGATCATATGATCTTTTCTGTGGAATATTCACCGGCTCCCCCTGAGGCATTTAGTTTTATATCTAAGATTGGATCACCTCCAAAGCTTGTTCAGTGCACACAGTACTGCACACCGCAGAGAACCAGGGGGAAATTCACTGTTTGTAGGCATACTTATTTGCTTTGGGTAGACAAATAAGGAAATAATAAAAGAAAAAAAAGAGGAGCTGATATATATGCATAATATATATAATATATATACACACACAAGCACACACTTTTTAACAAATGTGTTCTCTTGCCATTTGTGCCATTAAGTGCCACAACAATTGTGTGACTTAAAATACCTCTACCTTATCTAACATTGACGGTTAGAAATAATAATTTTATGTTTTAAAATGTGAGGGGGGATTTTTATCCTGTATTTTGTCATATGTTGAACCAGGGCGCTAAAGCTTTGTTTTGGCCTAAAGACAGAATATGAGTTAAAATGGCTGACAAGTCTGTTAAATAATTTATGATCCTGCAGTTCTGTACAGCCAGAAGGAGTGTTTGGCTGGGGAGGGAATCCACCCAGCATACATGCAGTGAAAGCATCATTTGCTTAATCCATTGTATTACCACCAAATCTATGATTCACATTAGCTAGGCACATACTGGTTAGTTTGACAAGGCAGGCAGATAAATGCTTGTGCCCATGTCAATGGTCAGTCACCACAGAGCTCCCTAAAGGGGTCCCATGCCTCACCTTTCGATCTTGCAGCATATAACACAGGTTTATTTTTATTAATGATAAGATTGAAAGTAGATTTGTGCAGTACAGATTTTATGTAAAGCCCTAAAAACACAAAATTACAATTTTATCCTACAGTTGCATGTTTATCAGGTCAAAAATATGCCAACAATAATGATTATTATCAAATACCCACAAAACGTGTTACATTAATTGGTTACTCTAAATTAACCACAAGTACGTGGTTGTGTGTCCCTGTGTTGGCCCTGCAATGAACTGGGGATTTATCAAGGGTGTACCATAAATCTCACCTACATGCCTCTTGGATAGTCTCATGTTCAACTGATATTCAGATGAAAAATCTGATCCAAGATTCATTGTGATGTGTCTGTTTCTTTGGTTAAGCTACATTAAAAAATAAAAAACTCTCCAGAATGAGCATTTTTCTGTTTACACTGATTCTACATTTGAACATATGCAGCGGAAAGCTAAATATGGGCCATACTGGTATATATGAAAGTCGCGCAATTGATGCTCTATAACATATAGCCATACTCACTAATCCTACAGATTAAAAGGGTAGCTTGTCAAGTAATATCTGGAACAAATTTGAAACTTATTTCAGGTACATTTCAGTACATTCTAAAAAAAAACTTAACATTGTTTGGAAATGTACAATCTTGATTTAATCCCCGTTTTGTGCCCGGCCTCATTTCATATATAACAAACAGTGTGTACCCATTTATAGTTAGTTGAAAAAAGACCTGGCATGATGTTGAAAATTTTAGGCATTTGCACTTAAACCACAACAGAGTTGGTAAAAGCAGAAGACTGAAGGCAGAGCTTAGCACATGATCAGCGACTCGCTTTGTTCAAGGGGAGCCCCCAAGTCAGAACGCGTTATTGAGTTATTTACATGTAAATTTAGTCAAACCTTGTATCCTTTAACTAGAATGAAGTGGTTAATGCACTGCTCTTGTGGCAGATTTCTGATAAAATGACTGACACAAAGTTTCACTTGGAGATACCGAGCCTTTCCAATCAGGAAGTTAGCCATCTAGCTTGTCAATTCTGCAGTGAGACTAGATCAGAGGACACAGGAAGGAGCAGACAAGAACCATCTGTACCCTGGTGAATACTCCCTTGGTCAATCAGTGTGTCACACCATATTGATAACTTCACTATTCTGTCCTTTACTGTGTCCTGTGGTGGCTTTTCTGTCAGCTAGGTCGCTATGCATAATGCTAATTGGCATTAGCTGGCTGAGAAAGAAGAACACTGAGTGCCTTAGCTGCTCCCTCTGTGCTCACAGCACAACCTGAGGGCCTCCCTGAGCACTGAAAGATTAAACTATCTTATGCTAATGTGGAGCCAGGAGCTGGAAAACCTCCACATCTTCATCAAATGTCAACTATCAGTGATTTTGCCAATTTGAAAGCTAGCCAGCAACCCTGGAATTACTTCTTTGCTGTGACCAGACTAAATACAGTTATACAAGAAGAGGCAGCTTAATTATCAAACTTATTTTCCTTTACTTCTTCTTGACGAGAGCCTTCTCTACGGGGGGTAGCATGAGATATGTAAGGTGCAAATGATATTTGCACATGTTAGAAAGCAGCATTCTGTACATGTGGCAAAGGAAAATCATGAGGGGAAATGTGGCTGCAAGACTCTACCAGGCATCAGCATCCAAACGAAACACCTTATTCCCCCAAGCAATTACTTTATTTGGGGATGTCAAAAAAAAAGAAGAAAAAAACAGAGCAGTTCTTTTGCTTATTTCTGCACTTAAACCACACAAACAGCTGATTACAAAAATATCAACGTCTCATCAACTTGTGACAAAAAATTTATGAGATAGCAGCCAAAGCCCAAGAAACAAAAACTCACAAGATCTTTAAACATTTCTTGCTGTTAGAGCCATTTAGTTAATAATAGTAAAATGTTTATTTAGTTAACTTGAGTATTGGTCTTTAACAAGCTCAATGGAGTACAAGCAGAGGCTCTTCTGAGCTCCATCCTCTGCTTGGTTCTGGCTTAAAGGTTCCATGTTACGCAAAACTCACATTCTAAAAGGTTTTCTAACAGTCATACAGTATGTGTCTTCATAGCCTGTGTATGAGGCCCAAATATTAGAAAATTCTGTCACCTCTTTCGCTTGCTCCACTTTTTAGCTCAAACATGTGAATCTGATATCTTTCCCTTTGTGACCTCACAAAGTCTTTCACCAGTAGATGCAAGTTTGGAATGCAAGGGCACCACATTATGTGCAGCTCTGCATTTAAAGTGTACAAACCGTACAGCATTGGACATACAAAATGCCTCTGCATGTTAGTCCATGAATTTATAGAACCACACCGAGTTCTCCACACCAATCATGAAACATCAGCCTACAATCCAGTTACTTCACTGAGATAAGTCCACATAAAAATTTGAAAATAAAACTGTTAGTACTGACCACCTACCACTTGCGTTGTATAAGGATTTCAGTGAGTGCCTGATGAATGGTTAAAGCCATTGCATACATGTGCACACATGCAAATGCACATTGACTGCAGAGTCCTTAAACCCCCCCTCACCTTATTCCTCAACCCCCTGGCAGCAGTGGTCTTCCAGGCTAAGCCCCATGAATCTCCTTTTAATGAAGTCTGGAGGTAAAAAGTGCACACTCCCCCTTGCTGACAAGCCAAAGCTGATCTGCTTTTCATCATTATAGTCATGGCTCCAACCCCCCACTGAGTAGTTTACTTTTTAATCCACATTGATGATGCATATTACTGAAGAATCTTGATTGAAGGGTTTACCTGCCACTTGTTTCCCCATGACACCACCGCCCACCATCCGTTTCATTTTTATCATAATGTCACAGGGACCTGAGATCATTCAAGGTATTAATGAAGCATTGCTACACAGCACAGAAATCCTGTTTACATATCCTTTGTGCCAAACATGTCCTCATCTTAGGTATTACAACCCGTGCTGTCATTATATTTAGTAGTAATTTTGTTGTAAGGCCTTGCAGCTCAACACAATGCAGCTTAATAACCATGCAAACACAATACATCCACATTGATACAAGAAGATGTAGAATAAACACACGAGTAAATGGAAGGTCATATTCATCTAGTACGAAAGAACACTGCAAAAGCACACTGTCCGATATGAGTACAGGCCAACTGTTTTGGTGCCTTTCAGTTTTAATACTGTCCTTGATTATTACAGCTTCCTGCTACTTTACAGATGTACATCAAGAGCATGTCAGGCTTATTTCAGGTAATGAGGCCCCCAGCTGCCCTCAACTCTTTCCATCAGCTACCCATGCAGTCTCAATGATGTTTGTCAAACAGTCAAAAGCCATTAATTGAATGGCTTCATGGAATAAATTTGCCTTGTTTGTGTTTGTTGAGATTACAGTAGGTCCTAGGTAAACGGATAATGGAAGATAAAAGCACTGCAACATTGTTCAACATTAAAATACTAAAAAGGGGTATTAATAAAACATAAACAAATAGAATGAAGTAAAAAAATGGGATTTATTATAATAGACAGACAGATAAGCAGCAAATCCATGCAATGGAATGACCTGGGGACGTGTATATGAAGAGCTGATGCATAGACGGCTACTCCACAGCGCTTCCTCCTTAACAGCCAACCAGCATGACTACTGGCCTTTAAAAGGGAAGCGGCATCATCGAAATATAATAATAACAAACCTATACACCTAGAAGAAAAACGGCTAAAATAAATTACACCTTAAAACTCTGGGAGATCGCTGGTGTGTCCAAGCACAATGGATGTTGCGAATGGTTTTGTGTAACTCTGTTGGATAAATTATGATCATTAGCTGACCATTAACCAGAACTTTTCAGGTTTTTATATCCTTACAACTGTGCAGCAAAGTGTAGTCCTCTTTTAGAGACCATATCGTAAAACAGTGAGTTATCCATAATAAGTAGTGTGGGACTTTAATGCATTAATTGCGATTAATTACCAAACAGTTAATGTGGTAAAACATTTACTCATGTAATCAAAACAACATGGAACGTTTGTCAGTGCATGATTTCCTGGTACACAGATTGCATTGATGTACGTCAGAGCTCAGCTAGCACAGCGCTGCCAGCTTAGCTACTTTGGCACTATATTTAGCGAGTTTCTAGATCTGTCTAACGACTATTTCAGAGAAGTGACTTCCAAATCTAGTGACTTTCTGGTGTTATTGGAGACTTTTAAAAACTGACATGAAAGCATGCATAGTTTCCTCTTAATGAGCAGCAGGGGGGGCAGCGCAGTACAAAGATGCTGCTGGGTGATCCCGCCCTGGCTAATGGTCAAATATTAATGCCTATTAATGAAGAGTTTGGATGAAAACATTTAAAGCGTAAGAAGTACTGTAACATGTTGTAGACTCTTAATTGGAGAATGGCTGGGGCTATTAGCTCATCAGCATTGGATTGAAGGCTACTACCTGCCTGCAGGCCTGTGTTTTGGGAATTTGATCATTTCATGTACTGCATTGAACCCTGGATTATTATAAAATTGAACCATTATTTGTATTAATTTTAGAAAAATCTTGGGGGTTAAGAACCAGCGTCTTTTAGCATGTTTTTGGTTCACATGTTAACCAGTGGTGAAGTCGAGTCAAGTTTTCATGACCTAAGATATTTTACTATAGATCTTTTAAGCATGACTTTTCCTGAACGAGTAAAGATGCAGCTTTAGGGGTGAATAGGAAAAGTGTGTATAAACCTCTTCCACATACCAATATGTGGGTCCTTTCCCCGAGCTAAACTAAGCCTCCCCGTCACTCATCTCCTCCAAGACAAGAGCAAACATCCTTGATGATGCTAAACCTTGATGAGTTTCTGGGTCACCGTCTGGAGGACAGATGAGCAAGGACAGAAGGAAGCATAATTAGCAGAATTGACATCAGTGTAGCGTGCAGGCTAAAGCAGTCTGTAAGATGAAGTCATGGAGCAACTCAGTTTTTAATGTGCCTTGGAAATGTTGCTTTGGAGCCCAGTTCAGTTTCTGCCAACTTCAAATATTTCTTCATTTTGTTTATGTTAAAAGTGACTTTTTGTAAGTCTGGAAAAATAAAGACAGTGACAAAATATCAGTTGAAAGATTCACTTCAAAATGTCTAACAGTGTGGCCACCATATGGAAAAGATGACAACCTCATACATAGTGACTGCCAACATCAATTAACGTTCAAAGCACGCCCACACAACATTCATGTGCTGAAGTTTTATACTGAGAAATTATAGTTGATCCAATACTTACTGCTTATGTGTTGTAACACAAGCAGAACATACATTAACAAACACTCTAAGTGTTTGAACACTATTAAGTTTTCTTTCAAATATCTTATACCTACATAGAAATTACTGAAGCTTCTAAGCAACTCTGGCAAATTCAAACAGTATTTTCTGCTTTACATGCACGTCACAGCTGCAACTTTAATGAAGTAAATTAATAAGTTAGATTAAATAATGTTACAAAAAGCTGTGTGTTAATATAGTAAAAAGGTTTCCTATTAAGTTAAGACTGAAATTCACAAAAAGGATAATAAATAGCTTAATAGCACAAGGAAGGGAACACAAAAAATCTGACAGCGGAAATAGAATGAAATTAATCTTCATGCCCCCTTGTTTTTTTTTGCTTTTGTCTCAGATTAAGAAAGAAAAAAATAAAAACTAGATGGAGCCATGACTGGCAAGACAAAGAAAACAGATCCACTTACAGAGAAAACATCCTCAGTATACTTCAATAGGCAATGTAAGCACATCTGAGCAGCTCTCCAGCAGGGGTTTCAGAAATTGTGGAAGAGACACAATCAATACACAACAAATAAAGTCTGGCTCTGCTCTGCTGCTCCTCTGGCATGACACCATCCAAAAAGGGTCAGTCTGCTTCAAAGACTCACATTTGCCCTAAAAGTGTGACATCCTGCAGCAAAATGCTGACTCATTCCGTTGGGGAGGTTGTATTATTTCCAGTAGTACCTTGTTGCTTTGCTGATTTTTTTGTGCAGCTCAGAATAAAAGTCCTCATATACGGGATTGTGGCGAGATTTGTTTCAACCATTTGTCAACTTCATTGGGATTTAACTGAAATTTAACTGTCAGCTTGATTGTAAAATTAGGTTTAAATTGTTTTGATATTTTCAGATAACTGACAAGCTCATGCACATCATCACTTTGATACCTTCATATTCTGTTTTATGACACTCATGAGACATAAATAGAACAATCAAAGCTCTCCTGTATTAATGTCCATCTATCCCCATCCAGGCTAATCTGCTAATATGACCCTTAAGTCCTTAGTGGGCAAATACCCGGAATTCCTCATGATTAAGGAAAAAAAAAAAAAACTGCTTTCCTCTGGGAGTTATTGACTGGCTTCTATCACTGACCCTCATTTGACGTTCTGCATCACATTTATGAATTGTTTAACATGCAATCACATTTTAGTTGATATTAATGGGTTACAGTAGTACTTGGTGTGGCATAGCACTGAGTACTTGTTGACGCAAGTACTACATCTTGGATGGGTTAAGGCAGTGGTTCCCAAACTGGAGAGCAGTTTGTTTTGGTTTGGGAACCACTAGGTTAACAAAAGTATGGCAAGGCATTTAAACGCTATTTTATCATGGGGAGCCGGGAAATAGTTTGCACTTTTAGGAGCTCTGGGTGTTGAGAAAATGTGACAAATACAGTTTGTGAAGAGTTGGGTGTTTAAATGGGCCATTCAAAAATGTCTGCCTTGCCCTCAATTAAATTTAGAGAAATGGAAACGCATTTTAGTTTTATCTTTTTAATGGCTGGCTTTTCACCTTTCAAGATTGTATTATTAACGCTATCGCAATAGTACTTTCTGTCAACAGTCAACAAAAAAATGCGTCTTTGCAGTCCTGAGCTTATTTCCTGCACTTTATCTCACTTTGCCATGTCTTTCTAGATATAACTCAGACTGGCCGAGACTTCCTGTGATTTCCATTTTTCTTTTTATTATTTACTGCAAAGTCTTCTGTGAAGTATATTTTGATTTGAGATCTCTCCATTATGCTCCCTAAATCTATTGGAGATTGAAAACCATGCATCTTTGCTGGTGACAGCTTACAGATGCATGTTTTGATTTATTTTATATAGGGATTTTGAAGGACTTTATGTAGCTCATTGAGTATCTTTGTGTGTCTGCATAGACTGTACATAGCTTTATATATCAAACATAATGCATATTTCAGTGATTGTTCTTATCTTTAACCCTCAGCCTAAATTTGCAAAACAGATATGCATTTTTGTTGCTACATCAGCAACGACTAATGCTTTTTTTCTGTTTTTTTTTTTTGGTGAGTGACTAGTCTATTACACCTCATGCGTCCTGGCACAAAGTGCTTTTCTTTGAGGATTTCAGAGCTACTTAAATCAGACGTTAGTATCCATTTGCCTTGACATTTTGCCTTCATATTCCAAAAAGCCAAACAGATAAAAACTAAAGGAGCAAACTTTTGTGTGTTTGTTAACATTTACTTGAATCATGTTTTACTTGTGGATGTTTGATTTCATTTGAGTTTGCTGGGCAATTTCAGGCCAATCAACATATATACAGGGAAAGCAAAAGCAAACTCTCTATGTTTTTTTCCAGCACAAAAGCACTCATGGCTCTGGATCACTTTGTATTGATGAAAAGGAATAGATCCCCATCTAATTCGTCTTTTTCCAATTTATTTTCTTCTTTCACGTACCTCCCCTGTGATACCACAAAAATCCTCCATTATGTCTAAATATTGTTAAACTATTCATCAAAGAATGTGTTCAATATATATTTATGGTTCATATATCATCAATCAAAACATATGCCCCCATCATTGAGCCAGTGTAAAAGAGCCAATTCATTCCCCAGGCTGATTGAGCTTGCTGTGCGCAGCATTTGGAGCCGCATTTTCCAGAGCATCCACCATATTCAGCTTTTATTCCACAAGCCTTTATTAGTAAAGAGGCACAGCAGTTTGCCTACCATGTTGAGATCTGGAACTGAATTTATAATGGAAGATGGCTTTGTCACAGAGAAAAAAAAAATCTGAGCTAAAAAGGATTCAGCCTTTGGTTTTAAACATTTCCTTGCATGCAGAGCCACTAATTATCCAGGCGTATTGAAAAAGTAGTGACTTACTTCAATTCCCAGTTGCACTATTTATCCAGTGCCTCTTTCAGCTTTTAAATGAAAAATGTACAAAATTGAATATTTTTCAACTGTTAAAATTGTGAATGAAAATAAAGAACCTGAACAAAATTATGCACCAAACTTTGCTTTTGCACAGCGTGAGGAGCTACCATAGGTCTACCTCATAGGTTTTCAGTGAAGTACAACTGAGGAAAAAAAAAAAGAAAGTTGCCACCTTTATCAAATAGTTAAGAGCATGCCATCGGATAATTACTGCATGGATGATCGTGCTTCAGCTGGCAAGTTATTTAACCCTAACTGATGCAATGAATAGCTTCTTATTTCCTAAACAGCCAAGTCGGAAGACACATCCTGTACCCAAGATACATGGCTGCCAATACGTGCCAACGGCCTCTCTGACCAACACCAATCATTTACACATGACTGAACTAGAATGTTCCAGAGAGATGGGCACAGATGAAGTGATACACCTGTCATGTCCAGCATCTACCATACAAGTAGTTGTAGTTGATTTGAACTGGGGTTGCTGCACTTTGTCAGGTCTAAGTTCAGCAACCTTCCATCATCACCACAAGATACTGGTGAAAAATTGATGCAACTCTGGAAGGACATAAATGTGACATTTCAGAAGCTTCCTGAAATGATGCCATAGTGAATCTATGCCATAGTCAAGGCTACACGCGGTCCATTAAAATAGTTTGTGACCCCTTTGGATGGGCAGCATACGTGCTAACAGTCTAACCCTGAACAAATAAAGTTAGGGTTAAAATCAAACAGGGGAGCGTTTGGGACTTCCATCTGACAAACAGTATTTGGTAGAAAAGTAAACACTTTAGTTATCAAAAACATTCAACTACACAGAACATAAAAAAATAAAAACAGTCATGATTTAAACAAAAAACCTTACATCGAGATTAAAATCAAGAATATCTGGAGTTGAGCAGATAATTAATACAGTAGCTCTGGAGTATAATTACTTATAACTACAAAAAAAAACTTATTATTTATCAAACCAATTAACCATTGATGAGGTGGGTTTAACTTTGACAGATCATTAATGATCAACTCTTTACCCTTTGCCTAATGTATGATAGTTGATACATACAGTTTAAGACTTTTTGCTTCTCTTTATGGTTAAAACAACCAGAGGAGAAAGTGTAAATATGTAAATTGTTTGTTACAATGCCAATAGTTTTCCTCTTGAAAGCAAGGGCGTAAAAGAATGATAAGCAGTTGAGAAAAGGCTTGCTGACTGTTATTTCTGTTATTTCTACAAAGTTCTGTAAGTAATAAATTGTTCTGTTGTGGTTGGCCTTTTTGCTGCTATATATTATTATTATTGCTAATATTATTTTAACTTAATTTTAGTCTCATAATCTGACAACTGAGGTTGTCCTGAAAAACAGTCTATGACTGACTAAAATACAATAAAAAAATGTTTGGAGTTTTAAGGATTATGAGACTTTTATCTTCCCTTTATGGTTAAATCTAAACAGGACCCTGTTGTACGCAATTTAAACTTGATTTTTGGTCCCCTAGTGGATAATTTTGCACTACAACACATTCTGACGTCACAGTAAAAAAAAAAAAAAAAACAAAGCCCCCCCCCTTTGGTAAAAAGAGCCAAATTTAAAAAGCATTGATAACTGACGGTTACAAAGTTCCACTATTTCTTCATTCTGTTGATATGGGGTTAAGCAAGACATGCTAAAGAATTAAACAACGGCAAAGATGCTAGGATTTTTGTTTACAGATTAAACTTTCTATCAAAACACCACAAATGAATACTGAAACTACAGCCAGGTTTTGTAATTACATTAAAATATACAAATTTACTAGAAAACCACTTAAATGAAATCATTGCAGTCTAAGAAATCTATATTGCATTCATGTTATATGTAGATTAAGTTTGAGTAAATCAAAGAATTTCTGCTGGAGTCGTTATGCTTTGTAAAAATATCTCAGAGCAAAACGCTGTGTTGATTCAGAATCTTAAACAATAGTTCTTGGCATTACTGTGCAGTACAGTCCCTGCAGAAATCCTTACTGACACATAAAGGCCCCATTACCAGTAATTAGTGCCTTTCTTCTTGGCAGCAGATTATTAGACATATTTTGCTCTGATAAAAACCCTTTGAGAACTCTGCATGAGTCCAAAACATGTCAACTATCATTAGCTTCCCAAAGTAATAATAAAAAAAAACTAATACAAAGAAAGAAAAACAGTCCCCTGTAGGAAAACTTTTAACAAACCAGCATGTGTGCTACAACAGCAAACATCCTGTTAGAACACATAACATCATCCCTAAGGATAGGTTTCACCTTTAGAATTTTAAAGCCTCTTAAATATAAATGATTTAATGAAAAATACTGAGTAAACTCATATGTGAGCGTTTGATCATGAGCATTACAAAAAACAAAATAAAAAATCAATACGTTCACAGCTTTGCACTTTCTTGTACTTTAAAAAAATCCTTATTGTTGCTTATAAAACAACAACAACAACAAAAAAAAAACCTAAAGTAAAGTGTGTTAGTTTAATTTTCAAGGGTTTTGACAATGATGTATGATCCATCTTGGTCCAATAGCTTCCTACAGAGATGTTCATGTGTCATCATAAATTGCCATAAATGGCTCTAATTACATTATCAGGATATCCTTATGCTAATCTATTGAACTGATGTGATGTCTTCAACATTTTTTTTTTTTTTTTGCTCTGGAGTCCTCCACTGACCTCAATTGTGATTAAATGGCACCATTATACACCCTCATACTGTACAGCCACATACACACAGGCACACTCACTTATTGTATTTGACCCCCTGAGAATTGATAGTCTCACTTGAAATCTGTCTCTTCTAGGGCTCACCATTAGCTGCTAATAGTGGCGTTATTTCATAGATGGTGACAACTTGGCAGCATCCGACATAATAAGGACAGTTATCACAGGCTATTTACCACAGAGATAGCCTCGGAGCACAGTACAATACGAACCTAATGCCATCATTGTGGCTTAAAGCACATTACTATACAAAAGAAAAATTAGATGGGAGTACAGGGAATTCTGAACTTGCCAGAGAGACAGTAGGTCATTTAATGCATGGCATTTAGAGAACAAAACTAAGTGAAATATTAGAAAAGTTAAATGCCCTGGGTGGTATGTAATATATAGAAATATAATCAATCTGGCAAAGTACATTTTGATACTTGAAAAGTGTAAACAAAGGAAAACTAAGTTTAGCCCAAAGCATTCAACATTCCTCTAGTGTCAAGAGCATAGACTCTATATAAAAGATGGACTGAGTCTCCGTGACATCACTATACCATAAAAATAATCAGATTTAAATTGAATAATGAAACTTGTTGGGCGGTTCCTACCATCGCCATCTTGGCAGAGTCACGCCTGCCGCCGCTCCCGGAAAATACAAAAATGGGAAAAGTGGCGGAGCATGGGGCATGGGGGTGGATGATTGACGTCTATCAAAATCCGAGCTGCTGGTAGCTAAGAGCTAGATGAGCCAACTCTGATCTAACGTGAGCTAACCAGCTAAGGAAGGTAGGTGGGCTAAGGCCAAGGCGAACTGTTAGCCAGCTAAAAACCACGGAAGTGCTGCGCTCTCCCTTCCTTCTTGCTGTGGATATTGGATACATGTCAATCAAAAGGACATGTCCCTATTTATGCCAAATTTCAAGATTAACATCCAAATAGGAAAAAAAAAAAAAAAAGAATAACTCCCCCCACAGTTGTCATAAAGGTAAACTTGACCTATTAATCCTGAAATGGATTTTTGTACCAGGCTTTAAACATGTTTATTTCTGCTGTGAAGTTGGTCTCTTTGACATGGTAGTCTATGGGGATTTGCTCTGTTTTGGAGCCAGGCCTTAGTGGATGAGAGGTGAACTGCAATTTTTTGCACTTCCGCATAGGCTTCACATTTTATCGCTGGAGGTTGCCGCTTGGTCTGAAGCCACAATTTCAAGACTGAAACTTTTCCTCAACAGAAGGGTCTTCTGGAACTTTCTATATTTATACCAAAAAATTGACTGGACATGATATTAAGTGATGATTACTGATTTGTAATTGGTAAACTACTCAAATAAAATTATTTGTCATCTTATCTTTTATTTAAACTTTAAAACGCTGCTAGATCACAAATTATGGTGAAGCCATTTCTTGTCAAACTTGCTTTCAACGAGTAGTTTAATTGATCGTAATGACTAAGCAGGAGCAGCCAAAGATCACCAAGTGACAAAAAGCTCTGTGTGTCTGAAAAGAACAAAACCAGCTGGGTTGGAGTTGGATTTGTAAGAATAATAGGTAAATAATATAACTAAATAGTAAAGAAGTAACCAGAGGAAAAAAGTGTAAATATGGAAATAGTTTTTACTGCAAAAGTCACCACTGACACATCAAATGACAGTAGTATGGGGCTTTCATGCCGCGCATGCGTTAATTACGTAAAAGAATTTTAACATAATTACATAAATTAACGCCATTAACGCATTATTTTTGACAGCCCTAATTTTTACACATTAAGCACAAATACATTCAAGTACTGTATTTGTTATTAGAAAATAAGTATTACTTTAAAAACTGTTGGTGAATATAGAACTTTAAGCAGATATGTCAAATACTCAGATCTATAAAAGTCCCCTTTTCTTGAATGTGTCTGTTGTGTCTTTGTTTCAAGGCCAATATTTTTTCTCTTGAAACTAAAGCAGATGAGAAAAGGCTTGGTCACTGTTGATCTTCATGTTATTTCTTCAAAGTCCTGTTAGTAATAAATTGTTTTGTTTTTGTGGTTGGCCTTTTTGCTGCTATATCATTTGATATATTAATTTTACCTCATTTTAGTCTCACAATCTGACAACTGAGTTTGTCTTGAAAAACAGTCTGTATGACTGATTAAAGGAGTTTTAATGATAAATGGTCAACCTGAACCAAAAAAGGATCAATTCTAACAATCTATAATGTCTAAAGAAAACATTTAACCTTCTTAAATGTGACCAAACTGTGCTAAAATCAGATGTACTGTTCTTCCTAAAATTCCATGTTTTTTTTGTTTTTTTTTTTTTTGCTTGTTTTTTGTTTTTGTTTTTTTAGGCAAGTATGAAACTTTAATTTACGCTCTGTGCCATCATCATTTATTCTTCACCTGAAACAGACTTTACACGTGTTAGTGACTTTCACAAAAAAAGAAAAGTGATCATGGTTCAAGTAAATCTTGGATTTAAAGAGACTTGCTTTTTCATCTCATTATGGGTATGCAATTTTCAAGCCAAAAAAAACATAGGCATTGGGCTTAAGGTTTGAACTCAGCCATACGATTCAATAAGAAATAAGCTACAGACTATGTAGCTGCATGTCTTCTTACAGATTTTTTTCCTTTCACCACCATTTTGCCTAAACAACCTTTCAGACAGGTGCCCATTTGTATAACAGCAAGTGTGAGTGACTAGTTTAATTTGCAGGATCGTCCTTAAGGATAAAAAATGCAAGGTATTGTTTGACAAAATGTGACCTCAAATGTCTCACTTCAGTGTTAACATACGTTAGCAACTGGCAGGATTCCTCAAAACCAATCAAATTGTTTCTCGGCTTCCAGCAGCTGTTTTGATTTGGCTGAGCTGCTCTCAGTGTCCCTTAGTCTCTCCACATTTTATTCTTTTTACTGAATAATAATAATAAAAGAACTCTGGATGTGTTTCCTTGTGATGAATTGAAGACCAAATGTTAGTTTCAGAAGATTGGATTTTGAAATGCGTATCTTGCATATGACCTGCATACACCCTTTGCCTCAATGACAGATGCACCATTGTTATAGATATTCATGTTTGTATTTGAAAAATTGCTTTTCCAGAAAGGACTGAATAAGATGAAACCAATCCTTCACTGATTCAGGGTGCCGCAAAAGACCTTTTCAAATTGTGAATTTTAAAACAGCAGATGCTGAATTAAGGTCAATGAGTTACTGAGAAAAATACAAGGTCAACACACCTTACTGAAAAAGTAAGATCTCCGAACAAACTTACTATTGGATACCCACTTTTATCCTTTGTTTTACTATTCAGAGGATCATACTGTAATTTCTAAAAATAAGTTGTAATTACTATCCTCACAAAAAACAACTTCTGTTTAGCTCTTTTTAGTTCTTGGTGGTGTCAAAAAATGACTGTTTTATTCCAGCCATAGAGGACCATTATTTCTGTTCTTTTCAGACAACTTTGTCACTTGTTGATTTTTCGCTGCTGATGATTGGACATTACCACTTTTTTTTTTTTTTTTTTTTTATTAAAAGCAGGAATGGCAATCTTTTGCTTCTTGGTGTTTCTGTGTACACGTGTGTGCGTGCGACTGTGTGAAATATTTTAATGAATGTTTTTATTTTTATGTAATTCTACTTTGATGTACGCAATGGTTTGTTTTATTTCTAATAAGCACAAGTGTTTTTAATCATGTAAAGCACGTTGTTTTGCCTGTGGAATGAAAAGTGCTTTATAAATAAAGTTTGATTTGTTTTGATTTACTATTTATAGTCTGTGAACAGACAACTTTATGCAGCTGGATTGTAAACCTCCTTGATGGGATATTAATGCCCAGAAAATATCCATAGATCACCTAAAGTGTATGTTATACACAATTTACCCCACAGAGTTGCAAACTACCGTACCTGAGAAATTCTTGACAATGCAAGCAAAAACGCCTGAGTTTTAAGGGTAAAAAGAAAGAAAAAAAACTTAAGGCACATTAAGGAAAGAAGAGGTTTGATTCCTTACAGGATTAAAGGGAGGTTGTTTTTAAGCTGCAATGACATACATCTTCCCAGAAATAATTTCAGTGGACAAGCTGTGGTTAAAGAAGTCACTCTGTAACACTGGAAATCTAACAGCTAGTATTGGATTGGAAATCGCAATTTAGCCCGATTAGTAGAAAAAAACTATACATACAGTATTTCCAGTCCACTATAGTATGTGTCTAAGTGTGTCAGTTGGAGGAGAATAAGAAAAAAAAAGTCTGCATACGTTATCTGCAGCTAGGTTGTTCTAATTTCAAGCTTGTTGATGTTCGGAGATGCATGGTTGGTGGACAGTGATATTGCCCCTCTGTTGGAGGAGATGTATCCTCCCCTCTCCACTCAGATAAGATGTCATCAGATTTATGGTTATGGATTACTTGCAGATTGTGTCACAGTGGCTACAGATGTTGAGTGTCGCTATGGAGGAGAGACGGAGTGAGAGACCACATAAAGAGAGGGGACATTATCCTGGGGATACTTGAAGTGATTCACTCCATTTGAACATACTTGTCAGGCTGAATTCCGCAGAGTAGGATGCTCATTTTCTCTTCACAGTTAACTAACAGGGCATGCAACATAGCCAGATATTTCTGCTATAGAAGTAGTCTGTTTTCTGGAAGGACTGACTTCATCTCTCCCAAAATCTGCAATTGTTTTCTTTTAACCTTGAATATTATAAAAAAAAAATCTCTATTTCTCAGCGATCGTCCATAATTTGCCTGTGTTGTTTTACTTATCTTTGATTTCATGTATTAATAAAAGGTAAATACATGAAAGCATTATTCTTATTTAGTACACATCTTTGAGGCTTCACTTGTTCTTTACCAGAGGCCTCCCTTTAAAATGACCATCTAGATTGTTGTAATATACTCATTACGCCACATATATACATACACACATGCATTGTGTGTGTGTGTATATATATATATATATATATATATATATAAAAAAATCTGATGACCGGCAGGGCATAGCTGTTAATTTCCTGGACCTTGTTCTTGCCATTGAGCTAACTCCTTAGGACTTGCCTTACTCGTTGGAGGTATTTGACTGTGGCTGCTTTTCTTGTAGCCTTTGTAGTGGCGTTTTTGAGGTTCGATGCTTCAACACTGACTTAAACACTGACAAATGAAAAAAAGTAACATAGGATTGAGAACTTCCTTTTTCAAACACTGAGTCAAGTATGAGATAGGGAGCTGCATTTCAGTATAGTATGTGAGAGCATTTCAGTTTAGTGTGTGAGAGGAAATTTCAGTATAGTATATAAGAGGCAGTTTCAGTATAGTGTATGACAGGTTTTACTACAATGTGTGAATGATTTCACTATAATATATGACAGATTTTAGTGTAATGTGTGAATGACTTAAATTTCACATGTGTGAGGGTAATTCTAAATAATGTCTCAAACGGCCCCTCATATGAGACCCCTTCTGTATGGACTACTTTCCCTCTCTTTGTCACCATCCTCCCACACTTCTCAAGTCCGAATGACATTCCGATGTCATTGCTGTAGATCCTGGTTGTGTGGATCAATGAGTCAATGTCTTGCTCACTCTTGGCGTACAGCTTGATGTCATCCATGTAGAGGAGGTGACTGATGGCGGACCCATTCCTGAGGCAGTAGCCAGTCTTGGTGATTATTTGGCTGAGGGGCTTCAGACCTATGCAGAACAGTACAGGGGGCAGGGCATCTCCTTGGTATATGCCACATTTGATGGACACTTGTGCAATTGGCTTGCAGTTGGCCTCAAATGTGGTCTTCCACTGCCGCACTGAGTTTGCAATAAAGGCTCTTAGAGTCCTGTTGATGTTCTACATCTCCAAGCATTCCATGATCCATGTGTGTGGCATTTAGTCATAGGCTTTCTTGTAATCAATCCAGGCAGTCCACAAATTGGTATTCCTGGTTCTGCAGTCCCGAGCGTCTGTTCTGGTGTTTTGCTTCTCTGGTATTTTTACCAATGCCCTTCTGTGCTCATGTATTGATCTATGTACCCACTTATCTTAGCCGCTAAGATGCCTGACAAGAGCTTCCATGTGGTGGGGAGACCGGTTATTGGCCGATAGTTGAATGGAACTGTTCCCTTCAGGGGATCCATCTGGATCAGGATTGTCCGGCCTTCAGTTAGCCATTTAGGGTGGGTCCCATCCTTTAGCAGCTGGGTCATTTGTGCTGCCAGGCGCTCATGGAGTGCAGTTAGCTTCTTCAGCCAGTAGGTGTGAACCATGTCAGGCCTTAGTGTTGTCCAGTTTTTCATACCTGAGACTCTTTGTTGAATGTCTGACACTGTGATGGTTACTGGTTCTTGTTTAGGGAGGTTGCTGTGGTCTGCTCTTAGATCCATCAGCCACTGTGCACAGCTGTTGTGCGATGTCTTCTTCTCCCATATGCTTTTCCAGTATTGTTCAGTCTCCAGCCTTGGTTGGTCTGCTTCAATTTCTCTAGTGTACCTCTTTAGGCGGGTGGCCAAGGCTTGGAGTCGTCGTTTGGCAGTTTCTATTGCTTCAGGTATGGGCATCTGGCTGTACCTCCTGGTTTTTTCATTGCACCTTTCTGGAGCTCTGATAGTTGGCTCACTTCTCTCCAAGCTGCCTTGTTTCTAGCCTCCAACCTCCTCTTCCATGGTGGATATGTATCTTTATGGTTGCTCTTTGGTTGATAGCCAAGCACCTCAAGGATCACTGGTGCTGAGGTGTAGATCAACTCATTGGTTTCAGTGATGGTCATTGTAGGAATCGTTCTCAAGGCTACATTCACATCTTCCAGGAGACTTTCCGATGGTGCTCCACTCAGCCTCTGTAAGTAGCGTTGGGGTTGCCTGATGTACATTTTTGCCATGATCTCTTAGGTCAGTTGCTGCCTCACTCAGCGTGATTGTGCTTATTGGGGCATCATACCCAATCTCTAACCTGTCATCCTGACTCCCCTTTGCCATAGCATTTGTGTTGTACCTCGTCAATATCAAGCTGTGATAGCAGTTGCCATCTGTGGATGTTGGAAAGTTGAGCTACTAGTTGTTTGGCAGTGAGTGTTGATTGTGGGTTTCAAAGATTCCATATTTCCCACATTCTTTGCATTTTGCATTTTCTTTTTCCATTTTGGTTTAAAAAAAATTCTGATTAAAAAAATGCCTTTTCATAATTCAATATTTACAGAAAGAATATCTATGTATGTATAAATGTGTGTATGTGTGCTTATATACACATATTACACATTTCAGGATTCCCTTCCAAAGCCTCTAGTGACATGCCTGAGCCAACAGAGGCCAAAGGGTCAGTCTCATTTTCCTGTCACGAAGGTTAAAGAGAGTCAACCCAGCAAACAGCTGGTCAGGCTAAGTGAAATTTGACATCTCAGATGAAGTAGCATTTGGCTTTTGGAATGCTTGGTCTAGCCTGGCATTTAGTGACATTTGCCTAGCCACTATGGTGCATTTCGAGGATTGAAAGAAAACCCAAGAGATAAAACAGACGATAATGACAGACTGACCACTAATAATAGACCTATTAGCTATCTGATCTCATGAGAGAAGAGTGGAAAGAGAATAATATTAAAATTTATTGCTGACATGTCATGTTTTATAAAATTTCTTTTTGACGTGATTTGTAGGTGCTCAAACAAAAGCCCATTTTTAATGCACAATAAAGTTTATTAGATTATTTTCTCTGATATGTGGCAGAAAGGGTTTTTTAAGCTCAAAGTTTTTTGTTAGGTTATTATTGTTATTAATATTATTAATAATAATAATGATAATATTAAAACACAGGTGCCGTTTGTAGTATTTGTGCAATTTTTAGTCAGCATACAAAAATCAGGACTAAATCGAAGTGAACAGCCAGTACAAACTAACAAAAAAGTCAAATATTGATTCCGACACAGATAAAACAAGTTTCACTTTCAGTTCCATTTGAATTAGTAGATATGAAACATTACATTACAGTCATTTAGCAGACGCTTTTATCCAAAGAGACTTACAGTGGTAAGGCAGTAGCATTAAGGGTCTTGCCTAAGGACCCAAATGGAAGGTGTTAATTTTCTCACCTTTATTTAACCAGGAGGTCCGATTGAGATTCAAAATCTCTTTTTCAAGAGAGACCTGTAGCAGCCAAACCACAGATTAAATGCAGGATACATATAAAAATTTACATTTTCATAATAAGACAACAAATACATTGTCATAAAAACATGTAAAAAAACCAAGCACGTGTCCATCATCACATCCTTTATGGAAACTTTAAATTCATTTATGGACATAAGTGTTTCAAGTTTAAGCTCTTTCTGTAAATTATTCCATCCCCAATGTGCTGAATAGGCGAATGCAGTTTTTCCTAATACTGTTTGCAACTCTGCGAACATGAAAAAGTAACCACTTCGAGGAGCGGAAGTGATAGGTATTATGGCAAACAAAGAGGAGGTTACAGAGGTATAGTGGTAGTTTGCTAAGTATTGCTCTGTAAATGAAAACATACCAATGCTGTTGTCTAAAAATTTTGAGAGATGTCCAACCAACCAAATCATAAAGAATGCAGTGATGAGTGAGGGAGTTGGAGTTTGTAATGAATCAGTGAGGCAGGGTACAATGAATCAACATGGCGCAAGATTGAGGATGCAGCATGCATGTACAATATATTACCATAATCAATCACAGACAGAAAAGTAGCTCCCACAAGTTTTTTTTTAGCACTAAAAGTGAAGCCAGATTTATTTCTAAAATAAAAGCCAAGTTTTACTTTAAGCTTCTTGAGTAAAGTTGTAATATGTACATTCAAGGATAGGTTATCATCAATCCATTTCCCAATTCATCCCCTAGATTTTCCAACCCTGGTCTCCCATACGGGAGACTGATGCTCTACCAGTTAAGCCAACAAACTAGTTGTCATATATACATACGTAAACATGACATATGTAAAACACATGCAAAAATTGTTTACATGGAAGTCTTGATTGCAAAAACCATGTAAATTCCCATGTAAAACCCATATCACCACATGCTTAAACCATGTAAATTCTCATGTAGAGAGACAGCGTTCAGCTTTTATGCTCTTCACATTAACTGCCAGAAAACTGTAGGCCTGCTGAAACTGAGCAGCTTTAAATCAGGGTTAAACTTTTCTACTTGGTGCCTATTATCAAACCAACTGTTCAATTCCCCACGCTGGAACATTATGTCTTGCATTTCATCCATTTTATTTTAGCTTTTTTTCCTTATGTTTTGATTAAATTTCTTTTTTTTTTTTTTTAAAGTTTGTTTTAATACATTTATTATTGCTTCCTGCACCCCGCTGTAATGGTTTTAAGGTTAAGTAAAACACTTGAATTGTGCTATACAAATAAATTTGCCTTGCCTAGCCTTATCTAATGTTTGCTGATATTTGTGACAAGGGCACATTATGTATTTACTTTGTTTTCACTGCATAATTCCAAAATTGCAGAACTGCACAGATTCACTCTTTGGATAAAACCCGCTAATCATAGGATACTAAGCAACTACTTATTAATGGAGAATCAAAAAAAGCAGTTGTGAATGTAATTTTGTTTTTCTGTTCACAGATGAGAACGTTACACAACCTTTAAGTGGACTGCAGCCAGATGTGCAAGAGGAATGCACCTTGAAGGAAATTGAGGAGAAAGGGCTAAACTGCAGCCCATTTCAACATCAATATGTGCAAGGTCATCACAGTATTATGATCCAAGCACAAGTTCTGTGCTTTCTCTTTTCAGCTGTGTATGCCTCAAATCAATAATCCCCTCTCTAGTTTGGAGTTGGGGGAGACATTTCAGGTTACGCCTTCATATTTTTCTCATCTGACCTTTAGAACTGTAGTCATCATGCTTGAGAAAATACTCTGCAAATCAATGAAGACAGCACTTTTTATTAACCCTTTCTTCAGGATCAGGCCCTACTTTGCTCCCATCTTGTACTTCCAAGTTATAGTCCCCATTTTGTCATCTGTGCTGACAACAAACCATTAAACCCCTACCTTTGAAGAGCTACGATAGTAAAGGCATGAAATTACTTTTTTTTTTATATAGTTAAAAGTCAAAATGTTATATATATATATATATATATATATATATATATACACAGTATATATGGCTGCACGGTGGTGTGATGGTTAGCACCGCAGCCTCACAGCAAGAAGGTCGCCTGTTCTCCGGCTTCCTTCCACCGTCCAAAGACATGCATGATAGGTTAATTGGTTATTCTAAAGTGTGTGTGTGAATGGTTGTTTGTCTATCTGTGTTGGCCCTGCGACAGACTGGTGACCTGTCCAGGGTGTACCCTGCTTCTCACCTGTTAAAATCCTGGGATAGGCTCCAGCTCATCCGCGACCCATATGGAATAAGCGGTCAAGATAATGGATGAATTTTTTATGTGATGCTGGAAAGTGTTTGAGTGTAAAGTGCTTGTTCATGTGTGTTTATCATGTGCATAGTAGCAATAAGAAATAAGAGAAATACTGGGGATATGCCCACGCTAAATGAGCAAATATATATTGGTGGTAATAATAATAATAATAATAATGTAACAATAAGTCTAAGCAGTTTGGTCAGTGTCACAAATGACTATATAGATCTATATAGCCATTTAAATTGTCTATTTTAGAACAAACCCTGATGTCCACTATAAAACTATTAGCAGTTCATAATTAGACTGAATAATAATTGTAATTGTAGTGATGACTTCACTCACTATAAATATAAATGCAAAAAGGTACACATTTTCTTCTCAATTACTTAAATGCTTACATACACCACTATGGCTGGGTGGATCGATCCTAATATTGATATTATGTATACCTGGCTTAGTACTGCTATCGAACGATACCAGCGCGATAAGAACAAATTTTTCTTACAGAGTGCTTAGTGGGCAAAAACCAAAAACTGAGAGCCAAACAATGTTAGGTTTTGCTTTTGTTCAGTTAATTTGCACTGTAGACCTAATTTTCTCAAACATTTTCTTATTTTGTTACATCGTCATTTTATATTGTTTACCAATTTAAAAGCTTACATTTAGATTTTTCAGTTCTGCCATTCAGTTTCTTGATAGAACATGTTTTATTTGACAACAGCATTTATAATGTTTGATCATGTTAATAATGATAAATAACTGATCATTAAATGACTGTGAAATTTCAAGTATCAGTATCAGCAGTACTTGCCCTGGATTTACTTTATATTGGATCGATACCAAAATTTGTGCAGCCCTAACTACCCACCCCACTCTTTTTCACTTGTCCTTCTCCCCTTCTTGTCCCCTCCCCACACAATGTGTTTATATATACACACAAGCCCATATATTTAATCACACACACACCTACAGTCAGTTCTGGTCCCTGTGTTCTGCCATAATTTTTTAATGTGTATTCACACACATATGCATTTACTTAAAGGTTAAGTTAAAAATGTTCTTCCTTGAAGATTGTAAGCCAGACCTAAAACCCTGAGATCACAATAACTTGCATAAAACCCACTCTGTGTTGAAAGCCAAGGAAAAGAGATGACTCTCATGATTATTAAAAAAACTAAATTAATTATAAAAAAAAAAAAAAAAAAAGTCCTTGTGGTGAGGCGCCGACTTGGACTTTGGTAGAAGCGGCTAATGGAGTGCATTATATCAGTTAATATATCTGGCTTTGTTGTCAAACCCCACTGGTTTGAACAGCTATAGGGTTGTCTTAAGTCTCGATCTAGTTGTCCATCTATCACAATTCGTCCATGATGTTGTTCCATAATGACTCACAGGCACTGATCATTTATTCTATAGATTGTGTCTTGTAGTTTTTTTTTTTTTTTTTTTTTTTTTTTCTTTTCCCCCCCTTCCCTCGTTCTATCATGCTCCCGTTTTCCCACCCTTTCTCTGGGTTAACGGTTTTTTTTCGGGTCCCAAC
>JBAFTB010000027.1:14346343-14363119 GCA_037177355.1 Melanotaenia trifasciata | reverse complement strand
CTCATAGCTTTTATGCAGGTTTTACTGTGGATAGTACCAGGCGGCCAAACTCTCCGTTTGGCCACTTGGATACCCAAACTGTGCCAAAGTGTGCTGTGTCTGTATTTCCTCCTGAACTTCCAACACGGTGTATTTGGCTCTTTGTAATTTTTTGGACATGTTTATTGCTTTTATCCTTTGTTCTAAATGGATAAAAAGTTATAATGAAGCAAAGAAATGAACGCTGTTCCTTCCAGTGTGCTGAGAACACAGCTGAGAAGATCAGTGTCTCTCTCCCCTGCCTTACGCAAAACATTTGCACCTCTCGCCTCAACTGTAAAGCCGTCTGTATCGAGAGACCCACCCACCCGTCACACAGCTTCTTCAGCCTGTTGCCATTAGAAAAGGAGACGCTGGAGTCTGTGGGTCAGGACCAGCAGACAGACAGCTTAGTCCACCAGGCTGTCAGGATGCTGAACTCTCTGCTCTGCCACCCTTTCACACACACATACACACGCACACCCTGGACTAACACCCACATCAACAAACTTTACACACTCAGGTTGACACACTGAGGAACAAGCACACAGCCACTTTAATCATTTTAACCAGACCATAAGCTAACTTTGCACTATAACCATAAATATATATTACACTGAATGTAATTTGCTTTGTCTGCTTAATATTTTGTTTTATTTACTTAGTGATAGTACTTGTTTTGTTTTGTTTGTTTTGTTTATTGACTTACATTCTTGTATTTCATCTCACCAAGGTTTGAGAGAACCGTCATTTCAATTCTCTGTCATGTACATGCTGCAGAAATAAAGCTAACTGACTACTGCAGCGCTGACCTTGCTGGGCTCTCAAAAAAATTCAGACAGCTGCAATTATTCCAGACCCTGCTGTCTGAGTCTTTATTAAGACCTTGAAAGTAGATCATGTAACTCCAGTCCTCAGATTTTTACAATGCCTTCCTTTATGTTAAGAACTGACTTCAAAATCCTGCTATTAGTTCACAAAGCACTGCATTGTTTAGGGCCGAAATGCATGCAGGATCTTCTGGATCATTATGAACCAACAAGATCTCTCAGGTCATCAAGGTATCTAAAGCACTTTGAATTGTCTTGCTCATGAAATGTGTCATACAATTAAATGCTTTGCCTCTTTTTTAAACAATTCAATAATAAAAAGAATCATACTGGTATCTAAATGGTTAAAATCCTACAAAACATTGAATGTTTGGTAGTTTTGGAGCAGGTCTGAAGTTGTTTAAGTGCTTCATGATGAAGCAAAGAAAAAAAAATGGTGAAATGATGGCTTTAGAGTTTTTTTGTGTGGACATTTTTGCCACAAAAGTCAGTGTTCTTAGTTGAGGAGAGCACAAGAGTTAAATCAATAGTTTTATTTAAGAGTATTCAACTACTGCAGCACCTCTAGCAATCCCACTCCACTAACCACTGACTGTCTTTCGATTTAATCTGATAACATGATTGAAAATGTGAATTACACTGAGTGTTTTGAATGCAATTAAAGGCCTATTGGGAAAACCTTGTGATGTTTAAACCAGTGAGTTGTGTAACAGTACGCTCATGCCCAACACTGAATTGGAGAAGTACAAGGACAACAGAGGGAAACAGCAGCAAATGTGCAACCCACCACCAACAGTTAAGTTATTTAGACTCCTTGTCTGTCCAGCACCTTGATCAATGATATCTACTGATCGGTGTCTATGCACATTCCGCTCCAGTGCCTGAATGTGTTACCAAGACAAGGATTTATTTGACCAACCAAGAGCAAAGAGGCAAAGCACCAGCTGGGTAAACTTAGGATGAGTATTCTGTTGCTGTACTCTAAGATGAAACAAAGATAGAAATTGGAAATCTAATAAAAACTACATTTCCCCCTTTTCCTTCATTTTATTGATTTGATAATAAAATACTAGGATTGATGAGATGGGTTTCAGTTCATGAGCCCAATTTACAGCTTTGCATAACTGCACCTACAGACCAACCCCACCAATTCTACAGATCTGATTTTATTTATTAACTAAGGCTAGTACTGCTTAATATGTTAATTATAAACACCCTTTTAAGTCTTCTGTTTCAGTTGCTAATTGCTAAATCAAAAGTCTTGTAAAGCTAAGCAAATTACAAATAAAGAAAATAAAAAGATATACAAATCTAGAAAACATACTACAGGGCAGACAGCTAAAAGTCAACTCAACCTCCAGCACCATCTCCCACCTTGTCTAGTTCAATTAAAAACTCACTGCCTTATGATTTCATTAATGTCACGCAATTAAAGCTCAGCTTAAAAAGATAGGTAACAACAAGGGTTAACTTGAAGACTGCAGGTAATGCTTAGCAGTATTTAAGAAGTGCCAGGCAATTAAACAAAACGGATTAAAGTGCAACTTCACCTTGAGCTGAGACTCCATCCTGAGCAAAGACAATTTGTGAGGCAGGAAGTGCTCGGTGCAGAAGAGTGAAATGAGAAGACATTCGTCTCAAAGCACTCTTTTGAAGTGGTCCTTGAGGTAGGCTGTGTAAGCCAATGCTACGGACGATGTGTTCCACAATCCTGTACTATTACTGCTAATATTTGGAAATATTACATAAACCCACAGCAAAGTAACTTTATAGCAATTGTAGGTAAATAATGGAGAGGTACTATTTTTGTACTAATGGCAGTACACTTTGATTTAGTTCAAGTTCGCGTTCAGTGTAGTGACAGCCTTGGGAAAGAAATTTTCTCTGAGTCCATTTGTTCTGGCCTTGATGGACCTAAATCACCTGCCAGAAGGCAACAGGTTGAAGAAATGGAAGCCTTATCTTTGGCTCCCGCCACCCACCTGCCCTCAATTATTTCTCTTACCCACATTTTTCATTTTTACTTTTGACCCGAATTCAATTAATTGTTAATGTTGAAGACGCAGATAGTGTTACACTATAATTCTGCACAGCTATTTAATTTCATGCAGTTTTTTCTGAACATTGTACAGTTTGACTTGATGTGAATTTTAATGGGATGTCGACTCTTTGGAAGACTGGCAACTGTCTTGAATGTTTACAATTTGTGAATGATCTCTCACTGTAAAATGAGTGACTTCAAAATAGTGGCATTTATAAACCCTGCCAGACTGATGGGCTGCAATGATGATGCCTTTCTTCCTTGGAAATTTCCAAAACTTCCTTTATAGAGCTTCTCCCATTCACTGGTGAGCAGTTAATTGTGACCGGAGGATGCAGTTAGTTCATTTTAAAAGACCTGATATGAAGCAGGTGACTTAGGTCGTCAACTGTGAAATCAGCTAAACCCAGCAAGTGGTCGGGAATGGTTCATGCTGGTTCCTCCAATTCATGTATGTAGAAGATGTGGGCTGCCTGACTTCACCTTTTTAAAAGGTTGCAGATGTAGCTGTTGAGATTCAAAGCAAAAACCCTCAGGCAAGGTGACTGATTTTGCCGGTTATATAATCTTTAAAGACAGACTCGTCTTTTTATTTCATTACACTTTGTCCAATTCAGATTTTGGCAATATAAGCCAAATAACATCCCGTTCTTTTTTGTTTCTTAATCAGAAAGCTGACCGCTCCATAATATTGGCAACTTACACCAGAAAAAATTAGAGGGATACATAGAGCAAAGAGAATGTCTATAATTATGATTGCAAGGTGAACTTTCACTTTAGGACACTGAAGCATTACACAACATGTCTGAGTAAAGAATTTAAGAAGGATGGATTAAAGTTAAAGTTCACTCCACTTAAAGAAGCCTGAAGAAGTACTGTGGGCGAAACCAAGGATGACTGAGGGTTTTGGACATATATCCTTTAAAGAGGAGAATTGAGGTTTACTTACAAGGTCACTTCCTGATGCTTCCAGCCCTGGTTTCTGGTGCCTTAAGAACATTTGTGAGAGTGTCTGTGTGTGATAGGGGATGATGAGTGTACATTTTTGTGTGCATCAGTGGGCTTACTCATGGGACCAGAGGTTCTTTCAGAGATGGACAGTGTTAACTTCAGCAGACACACAGATTAATCTGTCAGGACTCTGTGCCTGGGGACACTTTGGATCGAGTTTGTAAGCAAAAGGACAGAGGGTTACAAGTAAAAGCTCAACCATCCTGATATGTATGAGTGACATGAGTTCATACAAAGGGCAAAAAATTTTATAGGTTGTCTGACATTGAAATCTATCACTAAATATCAAGACTTAAGGCATAGAGAGAAGATACTAGACATTTATTTTTTCTTGCGAGTTTGTGTTTAAAGACATTATTATTATTATTATTATTATTATTATTATTATTATTATTATTAATTTTGGAATTTCACAGGAGACATTTGCCATCGTTGGAATAGGAGCAAATGTTTGGGCTATCTAGGAGACTTAAGCATAAATCTTACTGTACTACCAGACTTCAATAAGAGCATTAAGGGTATCATTAACAGCAAAGGCCACGTAATGCCAATTTTGTTGACAGGACTGGTAAATATAACAAACATTAGAAGACAACTATAAAAACACAGCAAAGTATTTTGAAGTAGTGGTTTCATCCGGTTATAATGTACAAAAGGAAAACATTAAAAGGGACAGTGGAATACCATTGAAATATAATTTTTGTCTAATGATCAGATTATGATTAAGAATTTTATGAATATCTATAAATGAAGGAAGTGGACCAATCATGCAATAAGTTTAATGGAACTGGAGATATTTCACTTGTGGAAGGATGGCTGAAAAGATGGTATTTTTTAGCAGTGATTTTCATTCATACCGTTGATCACAAGAAAGTCTAGTGAGAACCAATTTTCATTTGCAAAAACAACTTGGCCAAGAGGCAGCAGCAAATGGCAGTTTATACAATAATACAAACACACCTCAGGGGGCGGTCAAACCAGAACAATCTAGTGGACTGTACGATTGGGCTGGGAATCCTGGGAAATTTTGCACATTCATTTGGTTTGCTGTTGCATTATATTTTACTCAAGCAGAGCAAACCACCTGAACGTCACACAGCTACAACCTCTTGCTAGAAGGGATATTCCATGAAGTGGCCACAAACCTAGAATTAGAAAATCTGGTTCATCAATCGGCCAGAACAAAAAACAGCTTGTTTATCGCAAAAAGTGAATCAACAAAGATTTTATGCAGTTTTAGGGTTTCTGTTTTTATTTTGTTGTATAAACCCAACATGTTTTTCATAAGAGGCTGTCTAGTATGAGCACCTGGAGAGGCAGAGAGCTATCCAGCACATTGCACTATGGAACTCTAGGCCACTTCTGCTCTTTGGCTGACTGGATGCTCTGTTTGCTTTCACCATAAAACCAAACTGCATCAGGGTTCAAGTTGCAAGTAAGCCAAGTCATCCGGTTTTCAAGCGGTCCTGAGTTTACTTCTTTGGTCCACACAGGTGTGAATCAACATGACTTCAAATGAATTGTACCATCTGTGGATGCTGGCCAGTGTTCATTCAACGTAACAGCACCAGTGTGAGTGGGCCATTACTCTAAAATTGTGCAAAACCAAAATTAGTGAAAGTTGGAAAAAACACAGCCAGATTATTCAGAAGTAAGTTAAATTAATCAAGCAGATACATGTTCAGTTTCATCCAATTAGACCTTTGTTCTCCTTTTTTACTCTGTTTAAATCCTGGGCTTTAAGCTGGTGGTAACATCAGAACTGGTAACAGAATATCTCCTAAAGCGCAATAACCTTCTGTAGCTAAAATGTCAATTCCTCTGGTACATGACATAATGGAGCTTAACTTTACTGCATATGAACCTACTAATTGACATGGGACATGTGTGCATTCTAAGTTAAATTTTACAGCCCCTCCATTGCTCAGTTAAAACAAGTACATGATATTTTGTCTGATATCAGCTTGTTTCTTCCAGAAGTTAAAACTCAGAGTGACACTGAAAACTGACATAGTTACCGGTTCTGAACACTTGTATGAGAAGGTTAAAACAGTGTTTTCTGCCATAAGGTGTAAAGTGGCAGCGGCCTTGTTAAACAGGATGGCTAGTGAACTCATTTGCATTCTAAGCTTTATACAATTTTCTAAAAGTAATATATGATAAAATCAAATTCCACAGCTGTGTTACACTGACAGCAAGACAACTTACAATTCTGCTTCTGAACTTCCATCAACAACTCTACTAAACCTCCAAAACAGCAGAATTTACAGAATGTTCAGTTTTGAATAATCACAATGGGTAGAGTTATGAGAAATGTGCATCCTATATTTGAGAATTTGCACCCATAACAAAGTGTGTTTAGGTCTTAAGTGGCAAATTTGCTGCGGGAAATATTCTTGGGTTCTGCCCTTGACCCAAGTCAATCTGCCATGTTAAGTTTTAAATTAAGCTTATGATAGACCCAGCTGATGCTCCCCCTGGCTTCATCCTATTCCACCAATAGCTGCTGCTAATCAGCCCATGACAAGCAATTCTAATGTTGTATACAGTAAACATTTCTGGTAGCAGCCAGTGGATATAAGTTAATAACCTTTAGCTATGTCATGTCTTTGCTCAAAGTCACTCCAGCTGTCCAAGTCATCAACGGAATAATAACTTGAGAAAAAACTTCACCAGCTAAAACAAAGTAGTAGAACCTCTTGTCAGCATTATAACATGAGATAAAGAAAGGACTGAAGATTTACTTTATATGTTGTATTATTTGTCAAAGATGGTACGGCCCTTGTAGTTTATGTGTACCCTGACTGTATCTATGTTATTGTAGTGGACTCTGCAATACATAATTCTCCATGCAGTGATTTGGCCTGGAGTTCATATTACAGCAAGAAGTTCGCTGTTGCTTGGTAACATTGAGAATAGCATCTGGAGTTTTTAAATGGCACATATCCCTTTTAGTTGGGGTTTCCTTTAGGGGAATCTCTCCACAGGCGACCCCATGTTTTGATATATACTGTCTGTGTCCTGAGCAAAAACTACACGCAGTTGTGCTGTCAAAGGGAGAAATTGTCTCTGAACTTTCTTACCGCAATTTCCACAGTTTCAACCTTTGAGAATATAAAAGCGGAAAGTAAAATGGAACATACAGATCTATTTTTCCCTTCAAAATCACTTTGTTCTTACAAGGGTTGGTTACAAAGATGCTCTGCATCTCTGTTATTTTGATACACTATGAGCAGATTGTCAGGAAACGCATAATTTCTGGCCATGTTAGTGGGCTATTAAAACACCTCGGCATCCTTATCTTAAAGAATGGTTTTTCAAATTCTTCGCAGCTTGGTTAGGGTGATTTGATAGCACCAACATTTCTCATTTAAAACACCTACAAGCAAAACATTATTGCATGCCAACATTGTGCCCTAGCCACACCAAACATGAAAAAAAGGCTGTTTTTAGAGGGGCTGATGTAGAATTTTTAACCATTTAACAGAACACATTGCAAACAAAGCAATTATTTTAAAAAGAGCCTGTAGACAACTGAAAAATGGCTTTAAAAACAACAGTGCAATTGAATTCTGGGATAATAAACCAAACTGACACTACAAAAATTGCTAGTGACATGACTTTTTTTGTACTAGGGAATCAAGATCAGTGAGTATTCAGACTATTACCTCGAGCAATTGTGTTCACAGACTTATTAGAAGAGGCATGTGCCCTTTGAAGTGTCCTAAAACAACATGCTAATTGTTTTGTGTATTTCACAACGGCAGTCATCTTAAAAAAATAAATAAATAAATAAATAACCCTAATTAAATCAAATCCAGTTCAGAACAGATTCTGGTCTGAAATAATCAGTCTTTGTAAATTATCACTAATAGGAAAAGACGCAATCCAACATACATGTCCACCTAACTGGCACCAAAGATTCGATTAAGGTAAAAAAAAAGCCACCAATTAAATCTGGAATTATAACTCAAGTCCTCCACTTGTAAACAACTAGCTTAAGAAGTTAGTTTAATGTCTTAAGTATTCACCAAAAAAAAAAAAAAAAAGTTAGGAATCATGCATTTTAGAGAGTATATTTACTCTAAGATATGTATGACTAAAGCCATCATTTTTATTTTATTTTTGAATCCCCTTTAAATTGTCAGATATGCAGGGTGAATTTTTTTTAGCTGCAGTTTTGAGATGCTCATTACAGCTTCACCCTGTGGGAAACAAAAAAAAAAAAAAATGATGTTGACTGTTACAAAATAGAGGCCCAGAGGCTTCAGTGACTTGCTATGCCCTTTTATGTGGCCCCGTGTTGCTGTCTTTGCCACTGACTCTTGGAAGATTTAAGAAAAGCCTTGAGGTAACCTGGCAAGTTGCTCATGAAAAAATCTATTTACAAGTATATAAACTGCAACTGCTGGACATTAACCGCAAAAAAAGGCCTAATTTATCGAGTATATGTGCTGTTCTGACATGGTGTAGAGTAGCTCAACTGATCTACAAATAAGTAAAAAGTATATTCACATAAATATGGAAGCAAGCATGTTTAACTATTCTTTTTTTTTCCTCCTGGCTTCCTCCCACAGTCTAAAGACATGCATGTTAGGCTGATTTCAGTCTAAATTTTCACTTGAGTGCAAATCTGATTGAATGTTTGTCTCTGTGTTGGTTCTGTGACGCATGAGGAACAGCTCCACCCCCATCGTGACCCTGTATTTTAGTAAGTCATTTTAGAGTCATTGTGTAAAGACATAAATGATCTTCTCTACCAATTCTTAACCCTCCTGTTATGTTAGTCTGTCAGGAAGAGCAATGATGTTCCCTGGTCAGTTTGACCCGGTGCATATTTAATTATCCAAAAGATGTCCAAAACCAAAAACATCCTAACAAGCATTGTTATTATTTCATTACTAACTTCATTAATAACTATTCTATCAATGTTTAGTGCAGTGGTGTTCCTTACCTTTCACAGGTAATTGTATAATAAGGATAATTCACTCATTTTTCCATGAAAAAAAAACATGTTCAAACTAATTGTGTTTTGTACAGCTCCATCCACTTATCCCCAAAAACATGCCTTCGTTCTAAATTAGTCATTTCCAGAATGATTTCCTGTATTGAATTAAGCACGACCAGCTCAAAAGCTGACTTGATGTCTGTTACACGAGTCACTGCCATCCTAGTGGGCCCTGGCACTGTCTTTATTATGTTTTCTCCAGACAGTTTTGCCTGACACATATTTGGGGATAAAGACCACTGTATTTCACCATTTTTTGACATGAATGTCTTGCTTGGAGGAATAGGAATATCAATTCCCTCATCTAGTTCAAAATCAGAATCATTAGAATCAGAATTTACCTCTAGAAATTCTTCATCTACAAACACATCCTCCTCTATTTCACTGTCATGATCAAAGATGTCTTCCAGAGCCTCCTGGACTGTCATCTTTTTGCTTCTGCTGCTCATTTTGTAAAGTTCTGGCTGACAGACTGTAACCCCTGTTTTACACCAGGTGTGAGTGCGGCACGTTACGGCTGTGCCGTGGCCTCCGCTGCCATTTGCAGCAGTTTTAGTCAATGGTTTGGTTTCCACCGGGTGCGCTGCAGCACATATCAGAAGTGTTCCAGGCGCGCATTTTTGACATTTAACACACCCAGAATGCGTCAGAATTCCTCAGTTTACTGTTCTCCACTCCACAGTTCTCCACTCCTCCTGTGATTTTGTAATCTCGCAGATCCTTCTAGATGGATTGCACTGGCGGGCGCTCCACACCTGACACGCTCCTGGCAAACGGAGGTTGGAACAAAACCATGGTGCAGCTGTAACGTGGCGCACATGCACCCGGTGTGAAGGAGGGGTAATGTTGATAGGACTCCCATGCACAGTATCCTTTATATGTTTTGCCCCTGCCCTGTTGAGTGTCCACTGAATGTGGATGGAGTTTTCGCGCGAGAACATACATGGTTCCCGTCAAAAGTCAAAACATCTGCACATCTATGTCTCTCTCTCTCTCTCTCTGTGTGTGAATGAGTGAGTGAGATTTGGGTTAAATGTGTCTCACAGTTGCAAAGAAAGAAATACTGTGACATTTCGGACATCCTTTTATGGCCAGTTTGACTGCTGGGTCAAATTGACCCCAACAGTATATATGTAATATAAACATGCAGGGGGTGGTTGCAAATATGTGAGATGAACCATTTTCATTGAATATGTTGATAACACTAAATAAGGCAAGCTGAAGAAGTTACATACTGGAAAAAAAAAACTATTTTTCCTAGATCTTCAAACTTTAAAACCGGTCAATTTGACCCGTAACATAACAGGAGGGTTAATGTAGCGAAACCTCTGGCTGAGGACACTAGTGTGGGGATGTCCAATTTCAGTCCCCAAGGGCACCCATCCTGTAGGTTTTATATGTTTTCTTCATTTTTGCTTCATTGTTCAGTACTTTGGGCAACTGGGGTTGCAGTATAGGTGCTTTACAAATAAATTTTAACTCTAACTTCAGCACACCTGACTGAAATTAATGGATCACAAAACAAGTTTGTGCCAAGTTTAACTGTTGGGAGATCCATTCCATCTGAATCATCTGTGATGGAACAGGAAAATGTCAAAAATCCTGCATGACAATGGCCCCTAAGGATTCAAATGCGACCTTCCTGCACATGGGACTCATGATATCTGTGCCAGGGTGCAAAGCGGAGGTGAGGATCCAATTGCAGGCAGATGAGGCAAAGGCAGACCAGTGCAGAAGAAAAAAATAAATAAATCCAGAGATATACACACATATGAGAACTAACAAGAAACAGGTAGAGTTATCAGACCAGGTGCACTAATGACAGGAAGCAAAACGCAAAAGAACACAAGGGAAAACCTACAAAATAAAACAAGGAAAATTAAACAAAACATGGTTTTTTCACGACAAAAACCAAAAACTCAGATTGTGACAATCGGTCTAAACTTAGTCTGGCAGCAATTATGTCAAAAACTGTACACACCCAGATAATGCAGTTTGGGATTGAATACACTCAACTTGAACTAAACTGGCCAGGGCACATGCTCCACACTTCCACCTTTAGACAAACATAAGAATCAGAGCTTTTAAGGCTTACCTTTAGACATTGGTGCTTCACCTCAAATGAAGGATCTGAATACTTTTTGCACCATTAAGAGACTAATCAAAAAAACAGTCCTCCATCTGCTTTTTCCTCTCAGACCTAGTGGATTATGTTTCCCCATCTTTTGCAAATGATGGTGGCATTAAACCTTTCTCAATTAGCCATCTGGGGGTTGATTGAGAATTAGCGCTTAGACTGTAATCACAGTTCTTCTACCTTGCTTGCCAAACACTCAGTAACCGGCTGGGCTCTCCAGTTCCCTACTCTCATATGTCCCCATGCGCTACATAATCACTCAGTGGAAATGTTCACAACTCTGTCCGTGAGTGCTTGTGTAAGCGCATATCACATTTAATCTTCTTGTATGAATGAATCCGTCAGTGCAAAATGTGTGTATGTGAGTTTCTTTGTAAGGCCCTTTGTGCGATTGATGATCACCAAGTGGAAACATTTAGATTGCCTGCTTCTTGGTGCCAGTCTGGATTAGGCTGGTGATGAAACCATTCCACTTTGATTACCATTTTGGCATTTAACCTGCATGAATATAATGGAGGGGACATCAGCAAGGGTATGCTTGGTGGACAAGACAGTTTGTACATGCAGACTCACACAGTTCAGATAATTGACTCATCATGTCTTTGCCAACACCCTCGCCTCTTTTCTCAGTACCTCCCTCTCAACTAATTCACACTCTCTGCACTGCTGTATGCTCAGGGCACAGTGAAGCTATTTGGATTAAAAGCATCCGCCATGTGGAACGTGTGAAATTCTCTCACTATTCATGCTTAAAGGCATTTCTGCATTAAGCTACCAAGAAACATGAGCTGCTTGGCTCTGTCGCTGTATGCAAATCAAGCAATTATCTCACCTTCACAGAAACGTGTTCTTTTGTGACTCTTATTGAAGCTACCCAAGTATGTGTAGTATGGCTATGGTAACTTATCAAGTTCAGGGATATGGCAGGAGGTAAACAAACATTTTTCCACAACTATCGTTACAATATGATTGTTGCAAATCAATCCTTTTGATAATTTCTACATCTTTTGTAAGCACTAAACTGAAGACAACTGTAGTCAGCAGAACTCTAAAGTCTTAAGACCCTCCGGAGCAGGACAATTTCTATCACGAGGAAAACTAGGGTGATATGTCACAGGTTTGTTTTCAAATCTCCTTGAAATTTAAACAAAAAACACAAGACAAGGCTAAAGATAAAGCAATGGTGGCATTTATTTTCTTATCTCCCAAAGTCTAGCAAAAAGAAATACAGTACAGTGAGGGTTCAGCTCAATCACATACATATAACATACAAACATGAATGTCATTAATACCGTAAACAACTCAAAACTAAAACACATACTAAATTTGTAGGTTCATCAAGTGTCAATGATGACAAATTTATTTCGTTGACAAACCTTTGTTTCATGACGATAATGAGACGGTGACGAGCTAAAATTGGCTGATGACAAAAACATGATGAGACGTTCATGAGATTTTGTTGACGAAACGAGATGAAAATGTTCAAGGGCTGATTGTCTGATATTAAAAATGCATGACATTTCTGCCTGTTGTGAGCGTAATCTGTCAGTAATGCTGCTGCACCTTGGCCACGCCCACCACCAGACGTGCAGTGCACACACACGAGCAGTTTATTCGTGCATAGATAGATCATGGCAGCAGCATCGACAAATGGGTTTGGTGGAAGCGATGAAAAGATATACATATTAACTAAAATCCATCATAATTTCACTGGCATACTAGGTCAGGTTGAGCATGTGTGTTTCTCATCCTTTACTCATATTTTGGCCATGCGAATGTTCAGGGTGTAGTTATGCACTTCAGAAAATTCTCAGAAAAAGAAGCCAGTTACCAAAGTAATGATGTTGTTGATCTCTGATTTTTTTGGAGTAATTGATTCCACAGTTAGCACTTTATCTGTGCAATCCATAACCCTAAGTAGATCAGAAAGTATTTGCTGTTGGTTGGGAAACCTAAATCTAAAACCATTCCTTTTAATTTTGTAGTTGATGAAAATAACCAAACAACAAGCTCACAATGTGTTGCTATATGTTGAACTTATAAATCTGCTATTTTCTTGTGTGACATTTTTGTATGATGAAGTAGGGCATCAATTTATGATAAAAGTTGAAATATAGAAATAAAAGGTTTCTGCCCAACAGCAATTAAGTATAGCACAGCAGCATTGCATCCCTGTTGATGCGAGAGTCCAGACTAAAGCTACCAATCTGGTAAAGGAACTGGTTATTATGCAAAAGCATTAAGGTTTGTTTCGTGAATTGCAATTCTTTTTATAACCTGTCAACCTTGATTACACTTTAATAGATACTGACCTACATTAATTTGTTAAAATTTATTTTTCTTCATTTCACTAAAACTAAACAAACTTTTTTGAGAGTTTCATCGACTAAAAAAAACTGGACTAAAACTATCAAACTTAGAACTGACTAAATCATAACAAACTAATAAGCATTTTCGTCATGACAACTAAAACCAAGAATGAAACAGATGCCTGCCAAAAACACTGTCAAACATAGAAATTATCTTTACTGATCACTGGTCATTATGTTACTTCTTTGGGGAGTTCAAATCCAACTCTTTGCTCTGCATATGCATAACTACCTCATAAATCTGAGATGTCTTTTTCCCTGTGACATTTACAGACAACCCAGCTGTATGGTGATTTGTAGAAAAATATCTGAACCTGCATAACAAATGTTAGGTCCGAACTGTAGTGCCCTATTCATGTGTGAAAATCCTTGAACCACTTTCACAATTTGAATGCAATGAATCCTATAATTGTCATCTTGGAGAATATGCTGGTGCCATGAGGGAAGAAAAAAAAAATAAATAAAAAAATCTGTTGATGGAATAACCTGCTCATCCACTATATTCAAATAGTCAGCTAACTTCATTCTTTGGAAACAATGTTGCTAAACCTAGACCTGAACAACTGCAGTAACCCCAGATCGTAGACTTCCCTCACAGGCTTGTACAGTAGACACTGGACATGATAGCTGCATCACTTCATCCTCCTCTCTTCTTACCCTGATGCTCCCATCACTCTGGAACAGAGTAAATCTGGACTCTGACCATTAGACCTTGTTCCATTGCTCCGGAGTCCAGTCTGTATGGACATCTTTAGGAAATTGAAGCCTTTTTTTCCTGGTTAGCCTCACTGATTGGAGGTTTTCTTATGGCTACACAACTGTTCAGTCTCAAGCCCTCGAGTTCCCTTCACATTGTGTGTGTGAAAATGTTCTAATTTTCACTATTAAACAGAGCCCTGAGTTTTACCACTTTTCTTAACCGATCATTCAGGACATCCCCCTGGCCCCTAAAGACATTTCTTTCTCAAAGGCGTCAGTTCCACACTATTCTTTCACTTTTTATTAAAGTGTTTTTTACATGGTTGTTTAAGGAGAAGCTATTCATTGCATCAGTTGGAGTTAAATAACTTGTTGCCAGCTGAAAGATAATTGTCTATGGAATAATCATCCAATAGGAGGCTCGTACCCATTTGCTTAGTTAAATCCAGGTGGCAATTTTTTCTTTTTTTTGCCATGTAGTGTATGCAACTGTTGTCATTAGCATTTAAAACAGGAGCCGTTTTTTAGCTGGACACTGCAGGGAAAGAATGGATCCAGGAGTGTGCATAGTAAATGTCAGTGCGCCATTTTTTTTTTTTTTTTAAAAAAGGTGTGAAAGATAGCACTACTTTAGAAAAAGGAAAAAAAAAAAAGAAAAAAAAAAAAAGCACCAATAGTGAAATACATCGTTTATTGAGCCTATATGTATTTAACTCGTGAAACAAATAGCAGTTCCGGGTCATTTCCCATTGGTGAAAATGGTGTGTAGCTCTGCAGGGAGATTGTTGGTTGGTGTAAGAGCTTTTTTTTTTTTTTTGTCACATGTTATATACATAAGTATTGATAGAAATGTCTGAAGAACTTGGTAAATGTTTTACTAACAGCCAACACTAAAAGTCAGTGTGAAGCAAATGTAAACTAGATCATTAAAACGTCAAGGTATGGACCATCTGGGATAAATCTAGGATTTTTTTTTTTTTTTTTTTTAGGAATTTGGCCCAAAGTCTAATCATTCAAAATATGGGAGACTAATATTTTTTGTAGGGAATGATGCTAAAGAACAGAAAGTCCAGATTTTTGGCCCAGGAGTGTTGCACAGCTACTAACTGCAAGCATATTAACATATTCATGTTGGCATTTAGCTCCAAGCACTGTTGCGTATTAAGTACAGGCTCTGAGAATCTCTAGCATCTGCAGAATCTTGTTGAAAGTTATTAAAATACTATTAATCACATGCAGTGAGACCATTTCTCTTCCAGAAAAATTAATGTGATGCATTGTGTGGAGCTCTTACTTAAAGTTGGGTGGTTTTCCGCCTAAGATGACATATGCATTGAACAAGTCTCTAGATGGTACCATGCATGTTCTCATTGCTTAAAAGGTCATAGCTACCTTTACATTGCCTCTGATATTCCTTCCAGGGAGGGAAAGAGCATAGTTTTCCTTAGTGGAATCTGTTTATATTTGTGGTCCTGATGCATTATGATCACTATCTGCATCTTGTACTGTACCTTGCATTTTATCTACTGTTTGTATATTTGTATTCAATTCAGCATACAGTTCTAGCCCTAAATCTCTGGGGATGTTTGTGGCTCTTTTCTTCTTTTTGCCTCCATAGTTCATGAACAACTCTTGCTTTAAGATACTGAGAGTGGCTTCGGGCAAAGGGAGGAACATAAATCTGAGGCTGACACCCTCAGTGAAAGTCATTAGTCAGCTGTCACCGACCCTGGCCCTTTGCCATGTCACAAGAATCACCTCACTTCAACCTCCCTCCTTTTGTCTTTCTCTGCTGCCCCTAACGAGGGCCATCTCGCTCAGCCATTGCCTCATTCCCCTAATGGAGCCAGTAAAGGAGAATTCATGTTGATGCAGCCACTTTCAAGACTAGGGCAGACACACATACTGTATAAATTACATGTGAAATGAAATCCACATGTATCTTATATGTATGCACATATCTGGTCGCCGTTATGCTACTTTCATGTTATGTCTTTTTGATTTGGTTATTTAAAAACTAATGACTAGCAGCTCTGTTTTTTTGTGTTTGTTTTTTTTGTAAAAGTTGCAGGAAATTTTCTGGTGTGTTCATGCAAAGGTGTAAGTTTGTTGTCTGGTGATGGTTTGGATTGAAGGGTCGTTTCCTTCTGTCTGATGTTTTTGTCTCCTTTCCCTTTTGCATCTTTTTTGCTATTTTCCATTTTTTTCTGTCCCCTGCAGTCAGGTCGAGCAAGATTACATAGATTCCATGATTCAAAGTAAATAAATAAATGAATCAGATTATCAAGAGGAGCCTTACCCAAAGGCCTCCCCTTGGCAGAGCAAATTTGTACAGCATGATACAGCAACCAGATTATTATTTTGCTGCTATAATGCTGGACAGGACAGGTTAAAAGAAAAAAAGACCAAATGTGAACAAATTTCACCTGTTGTACAAAAAGAACAGAGAACCTAACCTAACTACTAGAAGCAACATGAGGAAGTGTCTGCAACCCACACAAGTTGCTGAAGTACTGCAGATCATCCAGAAGGGCACATCAACGTGCACGAAAGGAGAGCACGGCCATTGTGGGATGTGTGGAGGGGGGGAGGGAGGCGGAGTACAGGGACCTGGTGGACCGCTTTGTGAGGTGGTGTGGGGAGAACCACCTACTGCTGAACGT
>JBAFTB010000027.1:14297576-14308912 GCA_037177355.1 Melanotaenia trifasciata | reverse complement strand
TTTATTCTAAATATAATCAGTTTCATTTGAATTTAGTTGTAATTAAATTATATAATATACACTGTTTAATTTGATTTAATTAATTCAATTGTAATAGTTTTATTACATTTTTCCCATTAGATTAAAACAGTATTTTTCATTTCATTCTAATTATAATTCAGATCGATATAGTACGTCATTTCAGGACCTGTGCAACTTTTTTTTAGTTGTTTTTATGTTTTGTTTAATTTATATAATGTCAAATCCTACATTTTAGCTTAGCTAAAAAATCAAGAAAATAAAAAAAGCTAACAGACTGCAATTAATGTTCACTCAGTTTTAATTTAGTCCTGAGTATGGATGTGTTTATGAGTGACAGCAGACTGTCCATAATTTCTTCTTGTCTTTTCCCACCAAGACCATTTGCTTTCCTCCCCTCTGCGGCGCTTTTTTCCAATCCCACTCCACTCCCCTCCTGCCGACTCGGTCTCGCCCTCATTCAGCCCTGCTTCATTTAGAGGCTCAGCGTGGCTCGGATTTCTTTAAATAACTCGGGTTGCCTCTAGCAGGTGGAAGCTGCAGTCTGATTCTGCTAATAACTGACAGCGAACAAATGTGAGGGTTGAATCGGCCACACTGCTCACACAGACAGATGGAAACTCATATGCAGTAGGTTCACGCACACACTTGCACACACCACATCAGATCACACGACACAGAACTGCTTTTGCGAGATAATGATATGATGTGACACGTTTTGCTTAAAATGCAGACATTCAAAGAAATACAGCTTCAAGGTGTGCATACATATATGTGTGTGTGTGTGTGTCTTTTTGTCTGCTACTAAATACAGGCATAGTCTCATCGTCTTATTTCTCATTCCACTCCATTTTTCTCATTTCTATTCAGTCAGGGTGAAAATCAGTCACAATAATGGATTGCAAAGCCCTTGTAATTTTGCACATTACTTATGAGTCATTGCTTTGCATAATGAATGCCGGCTAATGCACTTTTTTTTTTGTTAATTCACCACAAAGGATTAAAAATGCTTCACTGTTATGAATCACCGCAGACCAATGCACGTATTCTTAGCATATTGTATGCATATTTTCTGATTGGAAGCCCTTAAATAAAGCAGAAAGTGTTGGTAGAGGGGAGAAGATAAAGTTAAATATGGTGCCTTCATTTATTGTTTATCAGGCTGGAATAGTTTTGTTTTCTACAACATTGCTTTATCATATCTAGTTTTGATATATCTGCTAAAATATCTCTTCAAGCTTATCAGAAAAAAAGTATGTCTGGCTAGTTTATTGGATGTTGTATTCCCTTTTTAATCTTTATATTTGTTTTGGTGAGACCTAAAATAAAAACTTTTGTCTAAAACCCAGAGATTTATATTATCCTGTAGAAAAAAGTTGTCTGGATTTGGAAAGTGCGCCTTAAGGGTTCAAATCTGTTTTTTTTTTTTTAGGTTATTTCTACTAAGACTTATTGTTGCTGTAACACCAGGAAAAATAGGAAAAACAGTGCAGGAGGAAAAAGTGCAAATATGTAAGTAGTTAACATGCTCAGTCCTAGTTTGCAATAATTCTTCATCGATGCAAACACACTCCAACATTGTCGTTGAAGAAGCAATGTAAATTACGGACAATTACAATAATTAGGTTCTACACATCAATCCACTCTGTACTGTCTGGCTTGTTTTCAAGAATAAAATGGGAATTAAACTGAGACCAATAAATAATAATAATAATAATAATAATAATAATAATAATAATAATAATAATAAAACCCCATAAAAAACAAAGTAGAGTAAATAAAAATCTACAGTTCAGTCTTCCTGCTTATTTGCCTGCTCATATTGTTTGGGCTCATTGCAGATAAAGGTGGCAAAGTACCCGGTTTGCAAGGTATCCTCGAAGTTTACAACAGTCTGCTTAGAAAAAAAACAAAAAACAAAAGAAAATCTCACAAATAAATAAATAATCCTAAAGGATTATTGCAATCATTGAACACATAGCTCAATTTGTCTGCACGAAAAACCAATCAAGGGTTACAAATCTCACAATCACTGAGTCCCTAAATGCAACCTCTTGTGTTATTGATCGCACCTTAATTAAGGCTAGACACAACCTCACATTCAAAATCATCATCTGAGGAATGCTGCAGCACAAAGTCATTCTAAACACAGACATCCAAAGAAACAAAAAAAAAAAATCAAAAATCATATTTTTAATATATAAGAAAGTAATATGAAAGTATAGACTTGTGCTTGGGAAGTCTAAAGCACTAGAAGTCTGGGGTCTAAGGGCCATGTTGATTCCTTGATGTCTGTCTAAAACTACAAACGACAATGTTTCTGTGTGAACTTGCATGGTGATGGTTTTTGCTGATGAAAAATGGAGGAGGGGATGGTGAAAATATGCACAGCGACATGGACTCAAAAGGCTTTGAAAGGCCAGTCAAGCGTGGGTCTCTAACATCAGTCATCGTAAACATCATCTTCATCCTGGACTCTGATAAGTCATGGCATCTGCTCCACATTAAAATATCAGTGTATTTTTTTAGACAGAAAGGATTGATGACCAGGATGCATTCTCAGATGTGATGAGGTATTATCAAGGTAGGTACCTTCTGGGTCAGTTATTGCTAACTTATTCTTTTCTCATCATTATCATCCAAGGTCTGCTGAACCCAAAGATGCTTAGACTCAACAATAGTTTCCCTCCTGATGACATTCATCAAAGTAAATTATTTTAACTTAAAAAGCCAGAAGAGACACAGAACGTGTTACTGAGATTTCAAACCCAAGTAGAATAAAGAACTCTATCAATGTTCCACAAAAAGTTTTGCCGCCACCCCAAGATAGAAGTGATCTGCTGGTAATGCCTTTCTAATTAAGTCACAGTCTATTTTCTACAGCTTTTCTGGTTAATGTGGCAGCCACTTTAATAACGTCCCTGGCAGCTGTTGACCCAGCTTGGTGGCACTTTGTCTGACAACCTCTGACAGAGGCTAATTTGTTATTGTTACTTCTCACAAGCAGCTTCACCTGCAGGGATGATTGACACCATCACTTGTCAATCCCACTGTCATCAGGGGCCGACCTAGAGTGAAATATGTTTCCTCTGGTTGTAAGCCAAGAAAAATGGCTATATGTATGTGATCTATGCCATGGAAAATATTGATTTAGTTGTCCAAAAATAATCAGTTATAGAAGCTTACGTATACAGTTAGATCCAGTGTCTAACTCTATCACTGTCACTGTCTGAATGCAAGAAAACAAAGAACAGCAGTAGGAAAAAACTTGGGTAACAACATGTAACTGAAATGAAACAATGTCAGTTTTACTTGTATTAGATTGGGAATAAAGGCCATACCTTGCTTATGAATATATGTACTGGTAAAAGTATAAAAATAATAAACATGCGGCCTGACTTTTTTACAGATTTCTAAACTGCTTTTACAAAAAATAAGACTGATTCATCTAAGTAGGTACAACAACCTCTACTGATGTTAAAAAAATGTCCAAACTCATGTGTGAAATCCCATGTTGAAATGTCAGCTTAGCATCAAAGCTAGCATTAGCATTTTAAAACTTTTTTTTTTTCCAAATCATAATCTTCAATGTCCAAACCTAATTCCTAGCATTTACTTATTTATTTTATAATTTATTTCTTATGGGTTTCCACGGTTGCTTTGTGTTGCAATTACAAGATGGAAGTCAAAGAAAAGTAAAAGGAGACTGGTAACAGTGTAAATTAAATACCTATACGGGGCTGTAGATTAACACTCACTTCCAGTGGGCTAGAATTAATTTTGCTGGGTTTCAATGAAAACTAATGACTAACTAATCCGGTGCAGGTGATGAATGAAGCAGTTGTTTTGATTGTTTGTCTTTGCAGTGCTATCAGTACATTTTAGATGAATATGATTCCATGACGTAATATACATCCATTACTTTAAGGTGCATGGTGTCATTTAAGCAAACTAATTTAACAAAGTGCAGTTAAATGAGAGGTGAAATTCAAATACAATAAATTGCATGTAGTATAAAAAAAAAAATACAATGGGCCAAGAAAATAAAGGAGGTAAAGGAGGCAAGAACTAAATTATGTCATTTTTTCCCACGGTAACTGGTTTTAGAGTTTTTGCTGCTTGTTCTTGATCAGTACATTTTTTTTTCTTTGTGGTGACTGATAACAATTGTTGTGATTGCTTGGAAATTTGAACTTGGCATGAGGCTCTCCTCTAAAAGGCTAGTTCCAAAGTGACTGCTGAGGAGTGTCAGGATTATAAGCTGTTATTCTGACACCTGTGTGCCAAGCTCTTCATGAAGTGACAGGTTGCTAAACAGGTGTACTGGACACTCAAGGAATAAAAGATGACTGGGATGTGGAAGTAAAGTTCAAAGCTTTCTAATTGTTCTCTTTTCCAACTCATCTGTTAAACTAAAATTAAACAGAAAATATATATATATTTCCTTGCAAAGTGGTATTAACCCAGAAAAGCTGCTCAACATCATGAGCTAGATATTGTACATGAAACAGAGCTACTTACCACATACTAAATTAAGAAAAAAATGAAATAGAAACTGGTAAAAAATGTCACGTTTTTTAACAGTTATTTCAAGGTTTACCACAGACAAATGACTAAGTGAAGCCTCTTACTATGAAAGACACCAGTTATAAATGGCTGGTTTGTGACCACTCAGTATTAGACACCAGGAGAAAATGAACTGAGCTTTCTGCTTTTACCACACAATCAACAGGTGGTATTAAAACACTACACATACACGTAACGCAGCTGTTGTTTGGACATTCCCACTGGAGGATTGATACAAGTCATGATTGTCATTGACCCACTGACCCGTCCTGTGGATTGTTTGGATCGTGGCCACCTGTGACCAACGTGATGTGTTTTGGTTACAAGACTAGATGTGAACAGTTTCGAAACTGCCACTGTAACCCTAAATGCCTCCCTGGTGGTGACTCCCAGAGGGCCAACATCTTGTTTGCACCAACACAGTTTATTTATTGATTTTACTGGTCCACAAAACTCTGTAGATTGGTGGCACAACTAAAGCTGAGCCAGCCTCCTCAAACTTTTAAACACCTTAACCCCATTTGTTGTGGTCCCTGTGTTTGAGTAATTGACTTGTCCAAATAAACAACACAGAACTTTCTTTCCTGACCATCGTCCCATGAAACACGTTGATCTGAGGCCCATTGCTTTTTTTTTTTTTCATTAACTGACACCAAACTGAACCAATCAGCTATTTTAAAACCCATTTGGTTCTGTAGTGGATGCAGCTACTTGTTAAAACTGAAGAGAAAACGGCAACAAAACACAAAATGCCGAAAGATGATTGACATGTTTGCCACAGCAGGAACTTCATCAGTTGCCGTGCACTCACTGCATTGTTTTGAGAAATTGCAAGGCTGATATTCACATATAAGGAAATTTAAAGATTTGTGATGTTAGTGACCATATATTTGCTGGTCTGAGCCAAAATGCCAGGGTCCCTGATTGGTGGTATGTGGATATTATAATGGATTTGCTTTAATTGGTTTTATTTGGACTGCAATGACATATATTGGCTGTTTGAAAAAGTGCCAGATGAATTTTATTGATAAGTTGATTGCTTATAAACCTCCAATTCTAAGGGCGCATCTCTCTTTGTTAAGCTGGAGTTACAAACACTAGTTTACTGACTATACATTAAATACATGGGATATCATTTATTGGATGGATTATAAGTTATTTTCTTTCTAAACTGAAATCATTTGCTAATTTCACATCTTTTCGTCGCCATGAATATCTGAATGATCTTTGTGCTCTGAAAAATGAATCAGCTATTTAAAAGACCCTGACAAAGCTTCTTGTTGGTCTGATACGGGGATATGATACGCCATACAATATGAAATATACCGAGAGGTGATGTTAGCTCTCCAATCTATGCTCATCAATTTTTACTCCCTGCTGATTCCTCAAGATTTAAAATGTATTTATCATATTTGTAACAAATTGCTCAGAGTAGAGTCGCTGCTCCTCCACATCGAGAGGAGCCAGATGAGGTGGCTCGGGCATCTGGTTAGGATGCCTCCTGGTCGACTCCCTGGTGAGGTGTTCCGGGCACGTCCCACTAGAAAGAGGCTCTGGGGAAGACCCAGGACACGCTGGACGGACTACATCTCTCAGCTGGCCTAGGAATGCGTCGGGATCTCTCTGGATGAGATGGTGAATGTGGCCAGGGAGAGGGAAGTCTGGGTTTCCCTGCTTAGGCAGCTGCCCCCCGCGACCCGACTCCGGATAAGCGGCAGAAAATGGATGGATGGATGTAACAGATGTATCACACTGATTTGCCTAGGTGTACAATCGTGTTGCATTATCCAAAAAAAGACCTTGCAAAATGTACAATAATCAATCAGTACACACACCAGTTATCATTACCTGGACATGGTCAGTTGAGGGTCAAACAAACAAAAACCACATCTTGTAAAATATCGGGCACTCAAAGCTGGAGAGCAACTCATCGTCCGTTCTCATTTATCATTTATCTGCTCATATTCCAGTCCCACTCCACACAATAAATACCTAATGCATTCTAGTTCAGAAATGGTTCCGTGTAGAAGAACATTGCTTTTATATTCCTGGCATCACTATATAAGCTCTATAAATGCATATATTGCACATATATTATGCCTGCTGCAATTCTTGAAAAGCATGGCATCAGCAAAAATATATCTCTATTTTTGTAAGTATTTGGTTGGTTGGCTGAAGGCAAGTTAGAATGTGTATACGTTTTAAAAACAAACAATGGCTGCACTGTGCTTGGTGCTATGAAACTTTCATGCTGCAGAAACGTGGTTAACCAACATTCCTTTAAGGAGAGCAGGCCAGCCCCAGCTTTATTAAAGCCACTTTATCTGCAAGATTTATCGGTATTCCTTTTGTAGAGATACATTTAAACAACTTCGCAGTTTCACATGCTGTCATGTTTAGGATAACAGCACCTACCCTTATAATTCCTAATAATCCACCTTTCTCCAGACATAAAAAGTGTGCACACACTTCTAGTACCTGATATAAATGAGAACAAAACAAACACACAGCACTTAAAGTATCCAGAGTCATTTATAGAAACTGCCTGACCAGCTGCACATTGAGCATTAGAGGCACTGCTGCATTTGCTTTATAGCCATAAGCACACTTTTACAGCATGCAAGCATTTTCCCCTCTGGGTGAAACTACCCCCTCCAGATTGCTTCTAATTTAAAGCTGCTATCTGGCTACATAAATTCAGGCTATATTCACTAAGATTCTTAAAGAGTTGAGCAAAACTTGTAACTGTAAGCATTTCCTTTACATTTAATGGCTGTACCTAAAAATTCTGACAAGTCAATTATCTGAAATAAAATAGATGTAAGCTTTGAAATACATGTGCATTTTTTTTGCTGGCTCATTCTCACAAAAGCAATCAAGAATAGGGAAGAGAATTAGAATGATGTACGATAATGAAGTGCATTAGAAAATTTAGAGTGCCCATAATATATCTATTTACGGGTAAGGAATATCATAGCAAGGATCACTAAAATATGTATGGTGGACATAATGTTCACAAAACACCATACTTTTCTAATATTCACATGGCTTCTGCACTGCTTGTCATCCATCTCTTTTAGGCCATACTTTGCCCTGATTGGTTAGCTTAATGGTTAATAACTCTGTCCGTTTTAAATAAAATTATTGAAAAGAAATATATATACACACACATATATATATATATATATATATATATAATTTTATATATTGGATTACCAAAAAATTGATGTATTAAATGAACGCATTGTTGCACAATATTGGTTGAATGCAATGTTCACCTCTGGCAGGAAATGGGTTGCCTAATATTTATTTGCGCCTCCACATCAATAAGGTTGATAAGACAAAGTCTGAAGTTGTAGAAAAACCTTGATGCATAGTCATCCTTCCAGGCAGGATGTGTCCACATATTTCAAGTGACCCAGAACTGATCGGATATGCTGGTTTTGACAGCCAGATTTGTGAGGAAAGCCACAAGCAAGTTATAAACATTTTCAGGTCACAGTTTTTATCTCTTTATGGTGTTTAATTATTCATTTATTTTATGTTGTGGAAGGTTGCAGAACTCACCATGTTTAGCTAAAGAGTCATGATGACACCAGGATCTGTAGATTATGGTAACTAGAGCCCCTTACAAGATTAAATACAAGTGAGAAATCTAATGTTGTATCTTGCACCTGACATAACAGTTTATTCATGTTGTGTTTCTACATATGAATTATTTTCAACACTATTCTTACAGTTAGTCTAGTAGTGGTTTGCGATGGGTAATCATCACCAGTCTCAGCAAAACCTACTAAGGTTTGAAAGTTCCTATTGCTTTTTTGGAAATCATGTTACAGGCTACTACTTGCTGTACCTGATAATGCATTCATCCTGCTGGCTTTTAGGGGTTGCTGGTTTCATGGGTCTTTTTTTCTGAGGTGCTCCCAATGATCCCCTGCTTTGTTTTCTTGCAGAGGCTGTATGAAATTTTATGTTGAATTTCTTTACAGGTGTAGCAGCTGCTTGTTTGCTTTTTCAGTTTTACTCGAACAGATGTTGCTTTTTTGTCTCCACGTGTAACTTGGCAACTGTTAAAATAAATAGCAATACTCAAGCAACAAGACAGGCTTTAAATCCACAAAGCTTTGTTCCCCAAAATACCCTTGACGAAGCAAATTTGTCCACGCAACACGTTAGCCACACCATCATTCCATCTGCTATGATGCTGGGCAAGACAATAAAAAAAGAAAAAGATAATGTATTCATATTTTTAATGTAGCTGTTAAGGAGTAACAGTTGCTCAATTGTGACCTTTTAACTGTCTGGCTTTAAACACATATTTTACATCTAGAACTGTGGATTAAATCTTTTAGTATTATTGTAAGTCATAAAGGGTCGTGTAGTTTGCTATAAACCAACACTGGTCCCCTCTCTTGTACTTAAACTTTATAGTTCGTGTCAATTATAATCAAAAAAGTCTGACATTTGATCTTAGCTTTCATTAGTATGTTAGCTCCTGCACTATTTGCTGCCCATAAGTATGCACAGAGGATGAATTAAATGTTATGCTGTAATTAAAGCAATGGTTAGGTCTAGATCTAAAATAGAAGGTGACAGATAAATGGGTTATGCAATAACGATTCACCTTTTAATCCCACACAGGACAGACAATAACTGGGAGGTGATTTAACAGAGCAGAGCACAATAGCAGCTATTAAGGATAAAGATTATGTTGCTAACACTATTTCAATTATACATGGTAATTTAATATCAAAGCACAATTATATTGATTTAACACTTCACCTCCGATCTTCCTTTTACCACCTCTTTTTTTATTATCTTTCAAATTCTCTCTTAACCTTGTTTGATTTCTCCTTGGACTTAAAGGTCTTGACACAGCTGGGCAACCTTGGCTTATCTCCAGGACCGGCAAAGTAGCCCCAAGTGTTTTCACTTTGATGTATGCCCTATCAAACTAGACAGCTGTAATACAGAATCCATGAATCACTTTTGTAAATGAAAAAAAAAAGCTTTCAGGTAAGGGAATCATCAAAAGGTCCTTAATTATCTAATCAACAGAAAGGCAGCAATCTATTAGTTTAAAATCATCAAATTTTAAATGGTTGAGCTGTGCACCATGATTATCACAATTCCTGCAGAGTCAGAATAACAGTAGAGGCTTGAGTATGCCATGTTTTTGTCCCAGATAATAAAAAAAAAAGGATTTAAATTCTTAAGCTGTTTCCTACTGGCCAGGCACAGCCCTTCTAACCAGATTACAGCTGTAGCCGATGGTGCTAGCAAAATAACTACATGACTATTAAATTAGGCTTAATCGAGAGCTGAGCACTGATTACACAGCAGGAGGTGGCATTAGGCTTTTAAGGAAACCTCATGAAAAACAAATACTGCAGTTAAGAAAGCATGACATATTTCACACCAGAGGCACAGCCACAGACTCATCTCATTGTCTGCTTGACTGTTTGCATTTGTTTTAGGCTGTCAATCTGTCCAGACACAAACACAAAGTGACAGCAGAGCTGATGCGTGCACATGATAACAATTACAAATAAATAATGCCACTTCCCTTTTGGTCACTGTCCATTCTCCCAGTTGTTTGCACGACACTTGTCATGACTAAATTGAAGATTTTCCCTGGAATGCTGACCAGCTTATTGCTGCTTGGCTGTTGTGTTACTTGCTGCCCATTTACATCCTTTGTCAATGCTGGCAGCTGGCAGCTGAAGTTGCAGCAACATTGTGGCAACTGTCTCATGTGAATAGGCGCAACTTTTAATTCTTGTTTACCAGTTACAAGGAAAAATATGAGTTTGATTAAAAGATACAATAGAAACACTTAGAAAGGAGCTCAATTATAGACAAAAAGGATATGTTTTCCCCTCTTTATGCATTCTAACAACATGACATATGTGGTAAACACTCAACTTTCAGATTGCGCCACAGGGCTTAACAGACTTTAAACTTAATGCCTCAGGCCAGAATCCACCATAAAAAGTTTGTGAAACATAAAACCAGATCTCCATCCATCAACTTCTTAACTTCCCATCACATAATGACCAACTAAAGCAGCAATTAGGGACGATAAAGAGGAGATGCTTTCAACTGAACATTTAAGTTTCCTGGTTGTTGGTTTGCACAGTGTCATGCAAATGTTTCTGCAACCCTGGTTAAAGCTCCGCTACCTTAAAAAGCTGCATGAGGTGAAAATAAATGCTTTCGAGTACTGAGTGTAAGAGTGGAAGATTTTGCAATTTTAGAAAGAGAGAGGGTTTGGAAAGTATAGGAACAGCAAACAAAAACTAGGGCACCATGAGAGATTTAAGCTCTCAGACTTTTTTTTTTTTTCCTGTTTCAGAGCCATGGCTTGTTCACAGGGAACTTAAAAGGTGTAAAGTACAGGTTGTACCACAGCTTTCACCGTGTCATGACCTTGAACCCATCAAATATATTCGGAAAGCACTGAATGAAAGATTAATAATGACAAAAAGCCTTTTAAATAGGAAAATGTCAAAATCCCATGAATTCAAAACTCATAGCTGATTGCAACACATGTTTTTAAGCTTTCAAACTCAACAGAAGATACTGTTTTAAGCATTAACCACATGGGATGCCAAAAATTCAGTTTCTATCTTGTTTAATTAAAATTAAACCAATGATTCTTTGGATGCACTGTTAACCCTAGGATGCATGACCAACTGACTTGGTTCTCTTACGTTCTGGGGTCTTTTTTGACCCCAATTCATTTCCTA
>JBAFTB010000027.1:14269038-14284874 GCA_037177355.1 Melanotaenia trifasciata | reverse complement strand
ATAGATAGATAGACAGATAGATAGATAGATAGATAGATAGATAGATAGATAGATAGATAGATAGATAGATAGATAGACAAGCGTTCAAATTTACAAAGAGATAGCAAAAAAAAAAAAAGTGAGTTGACTATGTTACTGGCCTGATTACATGGTTGAGTTTAGTTTTGATGGTGAAGGGGCAGAATCAGGAGGAAACAAAGAAGGTGAGTAAAGACTCAGTGACTTGTAAAATGTCTTTGTTACTTTCTTATTCCATCACATCTGATTCAAATGAAATGGATCCAACTGCTTGTTAAGACTGGTGCAATGACCCATTAATTGGAATCAGGTGTGTTGAGGGCAAACTCAGGGCAAACTAAAACCTAAGAGGACAGGACTAGAAAGAACTGGAGTTGGCCACATCTAGTTTAGGTATATTTTACTGTATATATGTCAGAGTGGCTTGTGATTATTTATCCCTCAGGTCTTGAATCACCTGCAAGATTCTGTTGGACAGAAGATTTCCTCAAGAATACTGGTATAACTGAATAATAATATGGCTATATAGTACGTATTTTGGGATGGCCAAGAAGTCCTTAATGTTATATATTAAAAAGCAAAAAAGCAGTTTAATGCTGCAAACTACAAAGATCCCAAAGACAATGTTCTGTACTGAGGTCTGGGAAGTATTCCTTAATTTAGATGCAGTTGTTGCTGCACTGTGATGGACTGGCGTCCTATCCAGGGTGTACCAAACTCGCCAAATAGCGGCAGGCGACTCTGCATTGGAATAAGCAGGTATAGAAAATGGATGGATAGAGTGTTTGTTACAAAAGAGGATTGTGATCCCCGATCATCTAGTTTCTCTACTCCTGACAGCTCCCTTTTGTCAACTGTCTGGCAGTTGCTAAAGCACCATTGTAAATATAACATCTGTGGTGTTTGGCTGACATTTACTAGAATATAAAGTTTGGATCTTAACTTAGTTCAATGGGTAAGTACATAAAGCTGTATCAGAGTGTTTCAACCACTTTTTTTTCTGTTTCTTTCTTGTAAACCAGGACACAGTTACTACTCTTCTAGAGTGCTGCATATGTAGCTCTGTGTTGTGCTCTACAAATGACCAAATCTTAGGGAGCTGACAAGATACCTCTTCTTACAGCACCCTGCAAACATATCCCATTTGACTTAGAAATGAGTCACATTGCAAAAGCTGAAAAGGTTCTTAGTGGTGATTCACTGTGTCTTTAAGGGCACATAATGTTCTCTGCTGGAATAACAAAATTACTGAACTTTATATCTAATCTAACCTCAAATTGATCATTTTTGTGTCACTGTGACAAATCACACCAGAATTCATTTGTTGTTGGTGCCCATACAACAACGTGTATCAATCCACAACTAATTTACAAAAAAAAAAAAATCCAACATATATGTACTTTTAGCAAATTACAGACAACTAGAAAAAAAAACCTCAAGATCATCTCTGATGAAGACATGTTTTCATGTCACAGAAAAAGCAGTGGAAGCACCACTCTGCTCTCATCCTTTTCACAGTGCTGCATTTTACATTCAACCCACAGCAACATCCTAGAAGGCTTGGGCTCATGCAAGTCCACGCTGTCAAGCAGAATCTGAACTCTATAATGTGGCAATCTGATCTACAAAAGCTTGCATCAGAAGGAAATGACATTACAGAAACAATAAAACAACAGGGAGGTATACCATGTATCACAGCCAGGACATTGATATAGAGGTTAGAGATAAGCTAGTTTTATGTAAATTACATTTGGGGAATAAAGCTAATGGATGGTATTAATTTAAAGAGATGTAATTACAAGAATATTAAACTGGCTCTGTAAAATGTATTTTCTAGCCATTTCATCTTTCTATATATTCTAAAATAACACCATCAACAGCCACGCCTTTTCATGAATTGACTATTAGTAATACCTTATATTGTATCACAAATGGAATTGTTTGAAATTGGTAGAATTGATGACTTTAACCATCAAAGAAATGTTCACTTTGAGTTGAGTAGCAGAGCCCTTTGAAGCATTCAAATATGGACTTGACTTAAAAGAGGTGACAAAAAAATCTCTAATAATAGGAGAGGCAACTAGTCTAATGCTTTCCAAATATGTGAAGCCCCTTTTCCCAAAAGACAGAGCATTTCAAAGGGATAACTTTATTCTTTCCTTAACAAATATATAAGGAAGTCATGATAGCTGTCCAGCTCTGAAGTGGTAAAAGAGTTTGACCTATCCATGGGCAGAATAATGGGAAACAGCACTGATAAATATTGAATATCCTCTAATGAAAGAAGATCAAAAAGCCTGAACTGAAGACGAGCAGAGCCGACACATCCTCACCATAAATAAAACATGAGCTACTGCAGGCTTCTGCTCCCAACCCAGATTTAATGAGAGAAAAAAAATAACAAACATATATGGGGGGCTATAACACTGCACCACGCTTACGGATTATTTCACAGCAGGCAAAAATGGTAAAGGAAATTCTAAAGATCATTTAGAAATTGTTATTAATATATTTGCTCCAGTTACAGTTGTAAAGAAAGTGTCTTGTTAGATTTAGTGCCAAGAAACAGTAAATAAAATAGTTTTCTTAAGCCTGTGAGGTTTCGTGTGATTTGCAATTTCAGGGTGAGCACAGGGTGCTTTAAGTACCTAGAGAGGGAAATCGGTAAGTCATCGAATAATACAATTTACATGTTTCTCTGGGAAACCCTCCAAATTTATATTTATTCGTCTATAGCTCAGTCAAAAACAGAACTTGGATCAAAAAAAGGAAAAAGAGGTAAATTCTTTAAAAAGACAAAAAATGTTATGTAATCTATTTTGATGTATGTAAAGGCTTGTTTCATTTTAATATGAATTAATTGCTTTTTTTTTATCATGTAAAGCACTTTGTGTTGCCTTCTGCATGGAAACGCTTTATAAATAAAGTTTGATTTGATTTGGTGAAAACTGATTACTCGGCAGCTGCAGGGTTTTATCAGTGATGGACAAGAAGCTGGGTACAGGGGACTGGTCAGTCAGTTTGTGGGATGGAGTGGAACCAATCCTCTCACCTTGAACACAAACAAAACTAAAGAGATGATTGTGGATTTCAGGACAACAGTAGTAAACACCATCAGAGCCAAAGACTTAAAGAAACTGATCAAACTAATGAAGAAGGCTAGCCATCACCCTCCAGAACAAGACATTGATTCTACATTGAAATGACAACATTATCATTTTCCTCAGGGTTAATTAAAAAGTTGGAGTGCATCAAGTTTATTTGGGGCAACATCATAAGTGTTGTTGACACTGTATCGGTCTTTAAGGCTGAACTAGACCACAAGGCCAAGTTATCTGTTTACAAGAGGCTCTACATTGTAGCTTTCGCCTACGGTCACGAACTATGGATAGCAATGAAAAACGGTATTGCAAATGCAAACAGCTGAAATGAGCTTTATGGTTAGGGACAGTATGAGGAACTGAGTCATGGGGGCACAGAGAAGAATTGGTTGTTTTCCACATTATAAGGTTATAAGTTTAGGAGGTGCAAACGATGACTGATTCAGGACTGCCCCTGTGTCCCTATGGAAGAGCTGAACAAGGCAGCTTGGTAACGGAAGATCTGGGGATCTCTGTTAAAACTGCTGCCCTGTATGCTGGCTTCAATAAGTGGCACAACATTGATGGGTGGACAGAATGAAGAAGTAGTCAGAGCTTCCAAGTTGGAATCTGGAGGATTTTCACCCATGCTTCCTCAGAAAGTCCATTAGACTCTGACTGCTTTGTGACTTACTAAAATCTATTTTTTATGATCAGGGGAATGTATATTTAATTGAAAGAATTTTCCTCTACCAGTGAAATGTTCCCAGTTCCACTGGCATGCAACAAATGTACCTACCAAAAAAAGATTGACCTCCCTCCATGCTTCACAGGTGTTGCTATGCCATTCTAAACCCTTCGTTCTCTGGTACAGCTTCGTTCATTGTGCCTCCAAAGTTCTATTTTACCTAAAATGGTCCACAGGACTGCTTTGCCAACAGTTCATTTTGTGATGTGGGCTAAGGAATAGAACAGATGCTAAGACTGTGAAATCTCTTCAAAGGTCTACTGCAGATAACCATGGATTTGGGTTTGGATTTCTGCAAATACTTTTGTTTTTGTACGGTTAACAATTCAGAAACAGTTGTTTGGCAAAGTAACTTTTGTTATTTTTTATACTAATAGCCTGAAAAAGTAGTGGATTTCTGTGGCTTTGGTTAAAGTTGCCTTAAATTTTTACAAAGCTCTCTTTGCCTCTTTTTTTCACTTTAGAACTGTGACAAAGAAAAGAATTGGAACCAATAGCAGAAAATATTAGACTTACATTAACAGTTTCACAGGGGTTTTATTGCTAATATGTAGAGGTTGGAAAGAAAAGGGTCTGGCAAGTAAGAAGCTAGAGCTGCTGGCATAACTGAGCAGGCAGGCAACTGATGGCTGCTAAGACTGTGTGGGCTTTGTGAGGATGCAAGGCGCTGAACAGGTCAAGCAGGGAATTGAGCTGTAGGCGAGATGAAGTAGGAATCTAACACGGGCAGGCGGGTGATGAATTGGAGTGGATTTAAAGACAGAATAATCACTCCAGTAAAGGAGTAACAACTTTTAAACTAGCAAAAACAGACCACAGGGGCTTGAGTCTAAATACTAAAGGTGGTTGAATCACATGGCAAAGTGTAATTAAGGGTGCTGTTGATGAGCCACAGGTATGCAGTTTGTTTGGAGATGAGCCACAAGCGGGGGTGGCCCAAAACACTATGCATACCTCCTCTCACAAAAAGTCAAACAGATGGGAGTACTGCAAGCGTCAAACGTATGAGGAAAATACTAGAGACAGATAAAAGCAATCACTTTTCTAAAGTCTACTTCTCTGATGACGTGAAATTAATCAGAAGATTAAGAAAAAAGAGAAGTATCAAAGTTTAATGCAACAATACAGTTTAAAGACATTTTGAAAATTAAATCTAAAATAACTAAATGTATACCAAACAAAGTATTACAAAAAAGTTTAATCCCTGTGACATGGACTACACAGTCAGCCATGATAAATAAGATTTTAACCACATTAAGTGACATACTCTGTGAGTTCTTTGTTCTGTTGTAGTGTGCTCTTTAGTTTGCTGTTTAGAGTTGCTTTGAGTTCTATTGTCTAGAGTTTTCTGTTGTTTTGTAGAATCTGTCCCTTTGCATTTTCAGTTGGTCTTCAGTTGCTAATTGATACACCTGCTCTTTATTTGTCCTTTCTCTTTAGGGGCAAATTGGTCTCATGGAAATCACTACCCAAAACCAAACGTCCCTAAATTAACTTTTTGATCCTAAAGTTACTAGCAAACTTTTTTGTTTAAAAATAAGCTAAATTATAAGTGCAACTTAATGCATTTGCACTGACCCAAGAAAGCATATTTTATATATTTTTTGGCCTTTAACAAAATATAATAAAATAAATTAAATAAATAATAAATTAATAACGATTTGCATGTATGTCTAGTATTACTATGTTAAATTTCAGAATTCTTGTAGTGCAAATCAGGGGGCAGATAACTAGTATCAGATTGTATTCCACAGGCCTTTAAGTGAAGTTTTAAACCATAACATGAAGCAAAAGCTCTCATTAACTGCATGAAAGAGATATGATAAATGATGCGTTAATAGCTTAATTATATACGTTTGTTTAAATTGTTTTTGACAGGGTTTTTTTTCTATTTTTCATGAAGGAAGAAAGTAAGTTTTGCTCTTAATACATTTAAAATGATCAGCTTTAACCTTTTGCAGTGACTTTGTAACTGTTAGATTTGTTTGAACGGCTTCCTAAACTGCTAAATACAGCAAGGCAACAAAAAAAAAAAAGAAATGTCAGTATCAAATGACACAGGCTTTTGGTACAAGCTTCAGTAAAACATCCTTGGATTTCTTCTCACACACTTCAAAGCCTTGCCACAATGATTTCCCTGTGTGTTTCCAGCCTTCTACTTTTGCAAGCCTTGAATTCCATCATGTTTTAGACCTGTTTCTGTCCCAGGGTTTTCGAGCCTGCCTGCACCAGCCTGTCGACAGTCATGTCTTAGAGGTTTGTCCTATCTTTCATGACTGTTTTAAGGTTTTTTGACTAAGGAAAACTAAAGAGTTTTTTGGACTGGTGCGATTACAACTGAACTTGTCATCCTATGATTACATAGGTGTTCTGTTCATGAAAGAAAATGATGTTGGAGCATTAGGACTGCTTCTTTAGGTTTAACAGAGGATTTTAGATGACGTTAACCCCAGCTTGTCCCCTAGGTCCTATCGCTTATTTGCAAATCTTTGTATTTATCCTGGAAAGATCTCAACAAACCTTTGGTATATCACCGTATACTAAATCCAGTCTCTTCATCTGACTGTTCGCCTCCATAGAAGAGAAGCCAGAGTCATTTGAACGTTGTTGCTTTCATCAATGTCAGCAACGCAGATAAAACTGTCTCCATGCACTAATCTATTCACCAGATACCTATTACTGCTTTGAGTTTTTCATTAAATAACCCAGCTCTGAGCTTTCATGAGTCCAGTCTGCTAAACCGCTGCGGTAACAAAATAACCAAAAAGATTTGTTTCATTCATCACCTACCAAACTGGCCAGTAAGTATCATTTATACCCACAAAATGAATTTTAAGCTGCATTTGACAGGCTGGTGGGTGTTAATTTAGAGCCCTGCCAACATCACTGTCATCACTTAGATGATTCTGCCATGTGTGTGTGTAAGCACACGCTGTGCCACCTTGTATGACGTGTGAATCCCCAAGGACAAACAGCAGTGGGTTGATGATGGGCTTTTTTGCACTGATAAGGTACAATTGAAACATGAAAAAGGCTAACTGTTGCATCCTTTTTCACTTTCAAGCTCAAAGGAGAGCATTTAAACAGTTACTAAAGACGTGATTGAAGATGTCACATTTTCATAAAATAATACAGTAATGAAAACTATAAAAAAAAATTCAGTATCTTCAAGAATAAGTAAATGTTGACAATAAAATTATCTATTAGTAAGTCCACAATGGTTTAGCTTGATTAGCTTTAGAGCTAAATGTTAGCGTTACCTTCAGGTACTGATACGACTCCAGTAGTGATCACAGGTATCCTTAATGATTAGTAATGCAAAGACAGAGTGCTATCTGCATGCTGACATTGCAGAGTGTTTCAAATTGGGCAAAAAGGTTTTCTATAGTAACACTTAAAGAGCAGATATGGTGGCCTATGCTATGGAATGGAATGCAGCTTAAGAATCACCTGATATAAAGTGTTGAGAAATGTTTAAAATCATAGGAAAGCCCCTTTAACAAAAGCTGTAAAAGTGGCTATTTGTTTAACCTATCCTATTCTATCAAGCTGTCAGCTAAGCCTGCTGTTAGAGTAATCAGATAGACCACACAGTCAAAGCTGACTTTAAATCCTCCTGGTCCTGGACAAGGCAAGTGAAACATTTTCACAGCACTTTCCCACAACAAAGCACCTTTTCTTCCCAGAGCACTGTCCCTTTCACCTGAGAAGCTGACATAAACAGACTAGCCAGAGTTCATGTGGGTGGAGAGTTGAATGACCCAATGCATGTAGGCAGAATGAGCAGAGCTCTGTTCTGGCACCCTGCCATGTGATGAGTCACAGGTTACATCCTTTTATCTTTTTTTTTCTTTTGGGGTGATGGGTGTGGGTGGGGGGGTATTTAAGTTTTCTCTTTGAAATTTTCTTATTACACTGCAGCATCTTCATGAAATTGGTTACCATCACACTTTCCCAACTCACTATTCTCAGCAAAGCTCTCCAAGACAGCTGAATTGACCAATTTGCCGATTTCCATCGAATAAGCTCCTTATCTAGTTGCCCTATGCTGTAATCTTCAAATTAGCCACATGTTGAGTGTGTATCATTAGTCGTGACATGTTCTCACCCCAGTTGATTCAGAAAACACATTTGTGAAGCAGTAACGTAAGGCAAGCCAGCTGTTTGGAAAGAAGCCCATACTTTCCTACAATAAGCAATTTAGCCCTTTTGACAGAATGATAGCTGTGACTTTACGTTATAAACTGAATTAGATTATTTGAACTTGCAGTGGAAATTGAAAACATTTGTGCTTTTAAGAAGTTTAACCGCTAAAGGAAGTGTGTTGCTAGACTTTAATTAATTACTTTTAAGTGGCTTTCAACCCCCTCAGTTAGAACATTATGCACATAATAAAAATGTAATTGAATATTTTCTGCTGGTTGTTTTATGTTTGCAGGATGTTGACAACCTGAAAAGTTAGTTGCAAAGCTGAGATGTGTGCAATGCGTTGGTTAATACAGTTCAAGAGTATATTTTATAAAGTTATGAACTTCCCTGAAGCGAAGTACTCTTAGTACTTCAAACAACTGAACGAAAGAAATGTCCAAGCTGTAAGTCACACCACACTGGGAAGCTATCCTCCTTGGTAGAAGTCGAACACTTTATCTATACATCAACCCTCCAAAGAGATATTTTTAGTTTTTAAACCAGCAAAAATCTTATGCATCATTATCCCGAGCATGTAGAAATGACACTAAAGGGGTCCCCGATTCATTAAAATGTGATTCCAATGTATGTGTGTGTACATGGCTGTATGTTGCCCAAGGCAGATATTTTTCCATCATCACACTCTAAGCTGTTGCCACAGCAACTGCTCAAGCTTGGCATGTACCCATATATCAATTTATCCAATACTACAGGATGCCTGTAAAAGTAAATTAAGAAGCTTTGGAACACGAGGTATACAGTTTAGCTTAGGTCCAACTCTGCTGCAAAATATGCATTGACTACAAACTATTAAGTGTAGTGCAACTGGAAATTATCTTTTTGCCAAACTGGATGAAAATTAAAAAGCATTAAGTGTTGAGAGCCAAGCTAAGGGAGCCAAATGAGTTTGAAATATTTCCAAATTAGATCCAGAATAGAGCATCTGTGGTCACGGAATCTTCATGTGGGGTACAGTTTAATTAATGTTTAGCAATCGCAGCGCCTGAAGTACGATTTAAAAAAAAAAAAAAAAAAAAAAAAAAGAATCTCTGAAAGTGTTCATTTGTTTAAATTATTTTTTTTAATATTTATTTTAATTATTTGGACAAAGTTTTTTTTTTTTTTAACTTTTTTCAGTCACTTTTTTATATAATTTTTTCTGACGTTGTTAGTCATGATTTTCTGTTTGTCTTCCAGCAGACCACAGTAGACTGTGCTCCGGGGAGGTATTCTACAAGGGAGGTTTAACAAATCCTGTGCTCAGGGTTGATAAAACCTCTGATGTCTTAAGGCCCATTTATGCTCCCTTATGTAAATAAATAGGCATTTTTTTATGTATTTATTTTTTTGTATTTACTTACCTGAATTAGCCATTTTGAAAAAGAAAACCCAAGATTACCATTTAGTCTAGGTAAACATATCCAGCTAAACCAGCAAACCTGATTTTTGGAACATCCTCTGATGATTGTCTGTTTTCTTACAGATGCCATAAGATGTTTTCTTTGCTCTTTACAGCTGTTTCGGCTCTATTTTCTCCCTCTTTCTTCTCCTCACACTTCCCCTTCCTTTGTTTCCTCTTTTCAAGTCCAGCATAAACATATCCCATTGCAGTAAAAATAATGAACAATGCTCAAGGATCAAGGGGAGTTTTAAATTCAAGAAGATTCCCTTGGAAAAGCAAATTTGTTAGACTTATTATGGCAGTCAGACCATCATTCTGTTTCCAAATATGATGGACAGAAAATGTTAAAAGAACAAGCAAAAAAATTACAGATCATTTGAGGTATGTACCATCTTCCTTTTGTCTTCATTATTTACTTATATTTACACATCTAATCCCACAACTGTTCTCTTTACAATGACTCCACATCCAATATCAGATATATACACATTTTATTATGAGTATGCACTTTTTGAGCAGAGGCCTAAAAAAATTGACACAGGGTTGGAAGAGTCGAAGGAGGACATCAAACGTAACTTTAAACGTAAAAACAAAAGGAAATAGATAATGGGATTTTTTCTTTCTTTGCAAAAATAGAAAAATGGATCACGCCTTCTCAGTGTGTGACATATGTCCTCCTTTGGTTTTTGGTGGAATATACCAAACAGTAAAATCTAATCTCTGTGACGCTGGTCACAAAGTTAATGAGTTCATTTAAGGAAATGAGGCAATGGAAATAAGTCTGATAAGGTTAATCAAAGCCATTTAAACTTTTAGCTGAATCTATGAGCTACTACAGATTGGTGGAAGGAAAAATAATTATTTTGTTCTTTGAACATGCACATCATTCCAAATAAAATGGGGAAACATGAAATCCCAATTATGCACGTTTAGCAAAAAGCAGTTAATAATCAGACGAGTCCATCTTTAATTGCTTGTCATAAAGGCAACCTGCGTTAGTCGTCAAGAAAATAATTGGCTCCCTTCCCTGATAGACCATGTGGATGCCAATCACATCTAAAGCCCCCACACTTTGTTTTCTGGCAGTTATGCGAAGGGAATGACTGGACTACAGCCAGTCTACTGTGCTAAAAGGTTTTGAAGGCATACATTAAATCATTGTCTGTAAATACTTGGAGGCTGGTTAAAAGGTGACACTGAATACCCCTCGAACGTTCTCACTCTGACTGCATCAACCTGTCAGTCTCCTCAACTCAAAGTCCTAGGGCTCGGTAATTAAACTTTTTACAATAGCGTACCTGCCAAGTTTTATAATTACATCCTGATTTGAAGCTTTGTAGTTCTCACCCCCCATCATATTACACATTACTTCAGTCAAGGCCTCCTGGGCAGAGTAAGCAGAGAAAAAAGAAGGAACAGGAATACAGTGACTCATCAATTGAAACATGAGAAGTACCACTAGGCATAACGTTCACAGCAGTTTCAAAAGCAATCATTGAGTGTGACTAAGGCAGGTTAGCTGTTGCAGGGGCCATTTTTTTTTGGAGAGAGTGGACTTCATGCTTCTCTATTAAATATTTCACTGCCCCTCCCTCTATGAATATGAATCAAGCCTTTCTCATTCCCATCCTTTAACCCGGTTCAACCTTGATAAATAACTCGTTAGAAATGTAAGGGCAAAGGATAGAATATAATAGAGTTGTAATACCTTAGGGGATAATTTGGTTCACATTCTAGATTCAGGATTAAACTGGTTTCATGAGCAACATTTTAATGCCTTATTTTCCAAGTCTTTTAAGAGATTCAGGTCTAGTATAATATGATGTTTTCTCAATATTCTTGACAATACTGGAAAATAAACAGCAATGGATAAAAAAAAATCATGTAGAATTACATGAATATACAAGTTAGAAACCCCATTTAAATGGTTTTACTGTAGTATTACTCTGTTAATGCAGTTTAATCCTCTGATAATAGTCAACACCATTAGCAGTAACAAAACACTTCCTCCAGTATGCTCATTTTCTCCAAAGAGAGGCTGTTTACACCTGGTATTAGCATGTTGGTGTGATTTAAGGGTGCATTCACACCAGTCCAGGGGAACTCTGTTCAAATACACAGGGACTTCTTTTAATGTGGTTTACTTTCACACATCACTTTACTCAAGTGGACCAAACTGTCCAAAAACTGCTCTAGTAATATTTGCTGCAATTACAACTGACTAAGAAGAAAACAGGCAGGACAAAGAAAAAAAAAAAACTGGCCTCATCCATTGGTCAGGACCAACAATGGGAATCGTTCCCCTTCAGCCGGCTTACTAGCCACATGTAAACAATGGAGCAACACCAAGTTTCTGCAGTCTTTATGTTTCTGTTTTTACTTTGGTGTTAAAACCTAATGCAATTTTCACATAAATCTGTCCAGTATGAGCAGCAGGAGAGGCAGCCAGGTACCCAGAATGTTGCACTGTGACATGCTTTGCGTCACCTTCTTTCATTTTGTAGACTCAGCAAGTATGCCTTTATTGCTATTCACCCTAAAATTTAACTACCAAAAGATCGTTACTACCTCCTCTGAAATTCTGCCTTGGAGAAAGAATTGTATTGTTCCTCAACAGAAGCAGCAGTTTATATACTGTTTGGACCCTAGCACATTTATTACACACTATCACATTTTGTTGCCTGCAGGTATAAGATAGGTGTTAAGTGATACTGCTCAGCCCCTTCCTCCTCTCTTACAAATACTTTTATAGTCTGCAGCACTCTAAATGAGGTTCATGTTTATGCTGCTGGTTTTACTTGGACTATATGTTACATCTGCACTTCTTGAGATTCAAAGTGCTAGATTAAATGAATTCTTCCAAACACATAATATAGACAGAGAAAACAAATTTACCTAACTTGCTACATATTCCCAGCAATGAGGTCGATATAACATTTGCATTTCATTATCACAGCCAAACATTCAATTTACTTTGATGGCAGCATTTCAATAAACACAATGTGTAAAATTAGTATGAAAATAATAGAAAGACATGAGATTACACAATTATAGGACATGTGGGAGAGTTTCAAGTTTCCCTGTTACATAATGAATCATCGTAGTTTAAATGTGTGGAAACACATTGAGGCGAGTTACACCCTTGAATTACAGCACAGACTAAAAATGTTAACAAGGCCTGTTATTATTATCATCTGTATACCAAGATGAACATCAGCCATATGCCACATGCTGGCATGCCCTGCACATCTTCCATCTGTTTAAAAATACCCTTATTTGAATTTATGCTTGGTAAGGAATACGAATGACCCAGCGCAGACGTGTTTCCACTTAATGGAGAATGCTTATTACAGCCCACTTAACATTTAGTTACATCAAGCAGAAATGGATCCACTTGTGCTGATCTATACGGAAGCTGAACACCACAAATGATCCTTTGATTCCTTTTGTCTGAACATGCTCAGTGTCAGAATATATAATTGGTTTCTTAGAGTCGGGGAAAAAAATAACAAGAGCTACAACTGCTGTGAATGTGCATTTGCTGAGACTTTTATTTTGGCTTCAATCACAAAGTTCAATTTTCTGTTTGGTGGGAAAGGATGAAAACTGCTTTACATTCACATTAACCTGACATCTATTCAGTATATCCTTGTAAACAAGGACAAAAACACTTTGTAATACCCCCAAATAATTTTTCTTTCATTTGGATATTTTACTTCTAGGAGGGATCATCCAAAAGTCCATACAGTAGTATAGAGGAAATGCACTTAGAATGGGAAGTGCTGAACTGTAGCTTAGACAGCTAAACCCATCCAAGTGCAGCGGGCTTTTCTCCCCCTTCCATATGTTAAGCCCCTTTTCTTTAATAGAATGTCTTTAATCCAGAAGCATGTTGTGCGAAGCGGTATAAAAAATCATGTTTAGGAGATTAGTGATGGAATCCTCGTCCTTCTTGCCAAAGCTCATCACTTGAGGGGCTTTTTGATGCAGACTTCAGGGCAGCGCTGACTCAAATGTTTGTGTGCAAGCATGCATGTGTGTGCAAGAGTTGGTCTGCAGGGACCTCCCAATTCGTACATTACTCAGCAGTTTTGGCTGAGGATGTTTTCCCAAAGCTGAGTCTGTATATAGTTCAGAGAGACCGCTTCTTTTTTATGCTTTCAAAATCTCTCCACGAACTCTCCTTTAACTTTCTTTCTCAGCACAAAAAAACCCTCGATAAGTGAAACCTTCAGCATTTTAACTAACTTGATAAATTTAATTCAGTGACCTCATTATTGCTCATGAAGGAAACCAATTGCATGATTTAAAATATAAAAAAAGTTCTGAAATGTAAGTATTTGATAAGATTTTGAATGCTTTACCAGGCTTAATTGATTTTGTAATGGCAGCAGAAGAATACATAATGATCTAAAAATCTCGACCCTACGGAAATGATTCCCATCTGGCTCTCCATTCAGAACGAAGTCCCTAGTGTTCTGGGATGCAGCGAGACTCATGCAAACACCAGCGTAATTAATGTAGTTATCTTGAGAGGCACATTTAATTGATCAGAGACCTTGGTTTCACAGACTCTACATGCTATGAATAGTAACACAGCCCACAAAAGGCCCAGAGAGAGACCGACATATTAAAAAGAGGCAGAAGATAGTTGTTCTTTCCAATAAAGTGGGAGAATTTTATTTGTTTTACAAGTTTCAATTTAAATTAAACATTTATGTAGTGTCACGATCTGTGCTTTTGGTTTAGTTTAACCACCCTATGTGTTCATTGTCTTGTCTGGTATCCTGTTTTACTTTTAGTTTTCCCATGTGTCTTGCTTTCTGCTTGCTGTTCATAAGTTTACCTGGTTTCACCTGTTCTTCGTTCCTTCTATGTATATGTACCCCTTGGATTCCTTTTTCTGTTGCCAATCCGTTAGTAGTCTTCATGTCTCATTTAGCCATTGTAGTCTTCATGTGTTGCAGTCTATGTCCATGTAGTGTCACAGCCTTGCATCAGTAGTGTTTCGTTTTGTAGGGTTAGTTTTTATTAAAATCTTATTCTGCATTCATCTTCCTGCTGCCTCAAAGCCTGCATCTGGGTCCACACCTTCCATGCCACGCAGCCCCTGACATACAGTTTCATTGATTTTTTAAATTATATTAAGTGAAAACTAAGTAAGGTCAATCAGTTTTGTGTTGCAACTCTAGCCTTCATAATTTTTTTCTGTTTCCTGTCCTAAAGTGTATTTCACTTCATAATTTTGATGGCAAGGTTTGCTCCCTAACACATATACTTCAAAGCCAGATCATTTATTGTGACAAATATCAAGCTAGAATGGTGATTAACTGTTTTAAGGTAAATATGAGACTAAAGTTGTAGCACTATATGCCTGTAGCCCTTTGTTTGTAACATCCATTCAACAGCTGTAAAGTCCACTAAGGTTATAGTGCCTATTGAGGTCTATATTCTACAGTGTACTTCAATGGGCCTCACTAATTAAATGTTCCAGTTCTGAGAAATTCTGCTAATAACTCCCCTAAAAAGTCCTATTCGGAATATCCTGCAATACTACCAGTGCAGACACCAGTCATTCACCATAGTGCCTCTGTAAAGCAATATCCTGGGATATTTGTTCCTGTCGCTTTTGTAATTTTAGCACCAACAGCTAATGGTTGTTTTAAGGTTCATTGTTTTAAAGCTATTCTAAATAAGTATCCAGCCTTAAAACTCTGCCCTTCTGACTCATTTTGATGGCACACTGACATTTAATATGTATATTCCTGGGGCCAACATTGCCATGCCGCATTCGGAGTCTAAGAAAATGCACAGCTGCTCTATGCTTGACTTCATAGTTTCAGATGGCAGCTGATGGATATCAACACATTGGCCATTTTGAATCGAACCTTGACTGATTCAGCTAAACAAACCAAGAGAACATTATTAAAAGAATCAAGGAAAAGAAAGACAAAGTGACTTTTACTGGCTGTAGAGAGTTCAGAAAAGTGATAGGATGCAAGACGGGTGCTGAGTTATCATTCTTTAAAAGGTGGCAAAGTGTGAAAATCTGCCAACGTTCAATAGTGACGCTTTAAGCTAATTTGGGTCAGAAGTATTAGTTTAGCTTACTAATAGTATTTATGCTCAGTTTGAAATTTTACTAAATATGTAAGATAAACTTCACAGAGCCCTATTTGACAGTTAGAACATAACCAATCATTTATTAGCATCTTTTCAATTCTCAAATGTACACTACAGATCATTACAAAAACCAAAGGTACATAGAAACTGTATATCACATCAATTGGTAGTCACCATCGTTTATTGGCAATTCTCTCTGTGTTTACGGCACAAGGTTAATTGTGAATGTTAATTGCTAGCTATCGTGCTCCATGTCATACCTCCACTGAATTAGCAA
>JBAFTB010000027.1:14235232-14254544 GCA_037177355.1 Melanotaenia trifasciata | reverse complement strand
CACCTGAGTCAAATTAATGAGTTATTGTGTAGAACCTGATTGGCTGTTAGAGCCACCTAATTTGACTCAGGTGTGTTCGTGCAGGGATACATGGAAAACCTGCTGGATTGTGGCCCTTGTAGGACCAAATTGAGTAGCCCTGTTATAGATTGATGTGGTAGTATCAATGGATTTTCTCCCTAGCAGCTCTGGTTTAAGGACCATTTATTCTTGACGCAGAAGATGGATACGCATACAGACAGACAGGCAGATGGAGAGACAGTTTAGTCTGTTTTCTGCGTCAGTTACACACATAATTGAGTCCGTTTTAGGGAGCTTAGCCATCCTCTGCTTTATGCAAAAGACGGAAGCAATACCACAAGAAATTGCTGAGCAGAATGGCTGACATGACCAGGTAAAGAAACAAACCAGAGAAGAAGAGAATCAGGAAGGGAACAAAAAAGCAGAAGAAGAATGAAGACAAACACAACAACTCTAGAAATTGCACAAGCTTTAAAAAAAAAAAAAAGCTAAATATGTAGGGTGTGTTGGGCAGTTGGCAAAAACTTTATAACGATATCTTACTGCCGCCAAACGGTGTCTGAAACTGATGTCGGCTCACAGGAGTGAACTCTGAGCTTAGCACTGCCCACTAGTGCAGGAGTTGACCTAACAACCATGGCAACAAAAAAGACGCATGAAAGTATGAGGACAGCGACGTATGACGACATTTGAAACAGACTTCGCTATTTACTTTGCCTTTACTGGTGGTCGACTACATCATGGTGTCTGACCACAGTGACTTGCATGGCTAGCTGTTAAGGCTGTTGATAATGACGCTGGGGTTTGTCTTGTCCTGAGTTGTGTTGTCCTTCACAAAAAAGTAAAAAAAAGATCAAATTGTCTTTTCATTCTTTTAACTTCCTATTAATATTTTTAGCTACAGGCTATATTTCTCCACATTTCCATGCCATAGCTTACTTCAAAATCAACTAGCAGCCTTGTTTAAATTAAACTGGATTATGTCGGGTGAAAATCTTGAATAACCGAGTTGATGTGTCCGACTCTAGGGGACCACTCTGGTGTGAGTGCACCCTTTGATTTTTATAATAATGATTTGTACATGAGCTTACAGAAATAAGTAAAATGACCATAACTTTTCATCTACGGTTATTAAAATAAACCCAAATGGGGTACCACAAAAGGTTTAAACTATGACCGGATGGAGTGCAACAGCTACTATTGCAAAATGGGCTTCTCACTATCAAAATCCCCTTATTGACCTCATTATGTATCAGATAATTATAGTTTGTGCTGCCTGATCCAAGGACTCCAAGGACTTAGCATCAAACTGTGTGTTTAGTACGGGCACAAGACTCCCCAAAATTGCTGCTGGGTAAACTTTGTGGCATGATTGACATACCACTTAAAAGGCAGTTATCAGTTTTGTTGTAATAAACACAAACTGAGGTAGTACAGAGTGCATTAAAGACTGGTAAGAGTGTATTTGTAGATAGGAGGGCAATGTGGTCAAGCAGCATCATTGCAACTCTTTAGTTTTTCTTGTCTTTCATTTTTTTGGGGGGGATGCACCTCGGTTTATGATGTACAAGTTAATGAGTGGCATGAGGGACTGAAAAAATCCCTTTCTTCCTCGATTTGCAAGTGAACCTGCCTCAACAGGGTGTTAATAGTAAAAGTCCTTTATGTTTCCATGATTTTACACATTAAGTGCATCTCTCCTGTATGAATCAAGACAAACAGGCAAGTATACTCATATTCATTATCAGAAACATCACAAATTATTTCTATATTACATTTGAACTGGGTCTGCAATGGAGCATAGTGACAAACAGGGAGATGAACAAAGCACGAGTGTATAAAAGTCAATGTTTGCACATAGTTCTGGAACGCAATGCCAAATGGCCAAACACTGCCAAAACTATATGCAAACAATAAATAAAAGCCTTCCACCAATGGCTCATGTCACTAGCTTCTATTTCAAGCCCCAGCTCGTCACCTAACTGAGCTATACAAGGACAAACTGTAATCCCTTTTCCAGGTGAAAGGCAAATTTCTGATGCTAACATTTGGTGAATGCGGACTGACACATTCATGTAAAATAATGAATTATTGTAATTAGGGTTAGTGGATTATTGGGGGGGGGGGGGGGTGATCATAATCACTCAGTCAATACTGATATAATTTTTATTTAACCTGATTTCTCAATGTGCGAAGGCAAGACATTGACTCAGGGCAACAGTCAACATAGACATTCTTAACATCTGATTGTAAGCCGGAGTGGATGGCAGCTCCGCTCATTTTCAGTTTGGGTGTAAAGCACACATGAACATCTATAGCATGAAGATAGGGGTGCTAATTTCGATACAACACCAGGCTTCTTGTGAGTGGTACAGAAAAGTGTACCGCAGTACTGCAGCTTACTAAGAAGCATAACAACAATGCACCCTTTAATGTCACACCATAAGGTTATGGGGGGATCCCCTTATTTCCACCAGGTGCATGTTACAGCTGCTCCACGGTTTTGTTCCATCTTTCATGGCGCGGCAATCTACACCGGAAGCATGTCAGGTGGAAAGTGCCCACGAGTGCAGTCTGCTTAGTTGGCTCCGTTAGATCAGAAAATCACAGGAGAAGTGGAGAATCGTCTGATTTTCCACTTCCAGGATGAACATCTCGTCATCCATGATAAAAAAAAAAAAAAAATCTTTTCAAGAGTCAGCAGTGCAAATCTGCATGGGGGCTTTTATTTTGAAAAATAATGTAAGTTTTTTACACTGCTCCCGTGTCTTATTTCCTGTCTGCCACTAAGAGTTGCTGCGTTGGCAATAGTTAGTAGCAATTTTGGAATTTGTCTGAATGTGCCTAGAAGCGGCAGAAGTGTGCATGTAATTTGAAAAAGGTGACAAACTAGCAAAGTGTATTATAGCAAAATTGTTTTAATGATAATCATTTTTTTTTTTTGCCGATATCATTGTTTTTGTGATAGTTTGGAACCAATGTCAAAATCTAAATTTTATATAGTGCACAGTTCATTTGGTGATTTTGAGAAGAAGTGTAAAAACTAATTCATGCTAACCGTTACTCAATTTAAGTATCCCAGAAAATTTTATAATTGTTATCCCAATGTGTAACTACACCCACTACTTTTGGCATAACTACACCCACTGCCATTTTTGAAAAATACCTGAAACTGCAATGGTTAAGATGGAGTTGGGGCGGGTCAGGTATACAGGTAGAAATCATTGACAGACAGCAGCTCAGCAAGCACTAGATAGATGGAAAGCGAGATTCTCAAAGCACCTATGCAACAGAGCAGTGTTTGAGGTGGAAGACTTTTCCCCTCCTACACAAGAACAAGGTGGTCCTGAACCGTATCAGCAACCGAGTAGTCTGCATTAGCACTGTTACGCTGGCCGGTCAAGAACTCCAGCAGAATCTGGAAAGCTGTGACAACTTGCAGCAGGTTGTGGCAGCGGCAGGAAATGCCGCTGCTACAATTTGAGCAAAACCTGGTTTTACCCTGTAGGGGGCATTATGAGACCTTTTTTTTTTGTTTTTCACCCACAAAGTCTCATTTTAAAATAGAAAATAAAAAAATACAAATTTTATCAACAGTATTGGTGGTTTTCATCACAGTGAAGTAAGACTATTGTTTACAGCTCAAAAAACACATTTGTGGGTGCACTATCCTTTTAAACACGGTTTCTCAAATGGGTGTGTGTGTCATATGTAAACAAATAACAAAAAAGTAGTCCATGTAAAATTTATATTAATCCTGCCATATCAATAAAAATTAATTCAAGTTTTTACACTCACTTTAATTTTTTGTAATACATGTAACCTCACTGTTTTTTTGTCTTCCAAATATTATAATAAACTTTTAAATGATGCTGTGCAAATGTAAAATGAATAGCAACTCATTTGGCAACTATATTTTTAACTTTTTTTTTCTCAAATTTGCTCATAAAAACATTTTTATTGCAGAAATGATGTAAATAAGATAATAAAGTTGAAGTAGTAGTGAAAAAATATAAGAAAAAAAAACTGAGCCATAAAAATAAGTAAATATTATTAATTATTAGTTATTTTGATTAAATATTTTTAAAAAATAATATAAAAATGGGGAATTTACATGTAATAAAATAGAATCGGTAGTTGCAGAAGTAACTGAACAAATAAATCAAATAATAACGCTTGTCATTTTATATACTAACTTATTTTAGGAGACTTGGTTACCAATGTGAAAGAAATCAGCAATGTTTAAAAAATAAGCCTTTTTCATAGTTTCATAGTCAAGAGATGAAAAAATTTGCAGGGTAGGAAATGAACCCAGACATCTACATTAACAGTATTGTCCAACTTCACCCCTCCAGCCTAGTAGTGATAATATTTTCCTTTTTTGACCATTCCAGGTATGGTGATGAGACTGTCATCCTTTATGCATCCAATTTCATGCGCCATGAAATGGAGATTACTTTTTAAGACATTTTCAGTTTTGGATGTGTTTTTTGACCCAAAGATATAATAAAAGAAATAACTGATAGCCCAATATTGCCATCAGATTGATTTCTATATCTAAACTTGAGACTCAAACTTTAAAAAAGCAACTATAACTGTTGTTAAGTCAGGGATGAATACACATGCATACGTTTTTGTTTTTTTGTTTTTTTCTTAATCCTTAGGGGAGAAATAATCCCGTCCAGATAAGTTTAAAATGTATTGCATCAAATTCATGGTGTGTGTATAGTGTCTGTGTGTGATGCAATGTATTTCCCAAACTGACTGGTTTAACATCCTTTGCAATATGCATTTGGGGACATAGAGCTGCTCAAAGGCATAGCATCTGACTGCAGATCAGGCCTTTTAAGAAGTCTCTGCCATATTGGAAATATCCTGGCTCCTAAATTTCAAGGCTGCAGGATAACCTGATGTTTGCTGGTTGATGAGGTTTTCACCTGAATCTTCAGGCCTGTTGAAATTATCCATGTGGCTGGCCATTCCTGTGCAGAATACTTAACCCCATGTGATCCAAAAGAATTAAAAAGGAATACACTGATCTTTAGTGGGCCGTTAAAAAATTAACATGTACTCTACAGGAACAGAATAATACAACATTTTTCTCCTCTTCTTTTTTTTTTTTTTTTTTTAAGATTTTTCCCTCCAACTCCTGTTTAGCATAATTCCTTACAGAGTTTCTTGGCAACACATTGTATTATCTTAGACCAGGGGTGTCAAACTCTGGTCTCCGTATCCTGCAGGTTTTTTATTGTTTCCCAGATCTGATACACCTGACTGAAATTATTGGGTTATTGTGAAGAAGTTGACAAGAAGCTGTTGGATCCATTTGATTTTATTCAGGTGTGTTGGAGCAATGAAATGACTAAAACCTGCAGGATAGCCTCAAGCCTGATTGAGGGTACAAGGAAGTATACCAGAATTATGGGACTCAGCGAGCATCTCCGATAGATATGGGGCCAGCTGTTTCCCAAAAAGTTTTATAAAACACGGCTGGCAGGCCGTCTGGGCCTGGGTTCTTACCACTCTGCAATGACTTAGCTCAAGTTCAGTTATTGTAATTGGACATTCCTGTTCCTCAGTTGCTGCCTGGGCTAAAGTCGAAGTATTGAATCTGTCAAAAAAGGAGAGCATGTCCTCATAGGGATTAGGACAGTCAGAAGTGTATAACAATTTATAGAAATTTTTAAATGTTTTGTTAATTTCCAATGGATCAAATGAAACACCCAAGCCCATCTCAATCTGAGGTATGAACTGGGATGCAGAAATCTGGCGCAGACGATGGGCCAAAAGTTTACTAGTTTTGCCTCCCTGCTCACAGAATCTAGATCTTGAACGTAAAAGAAGTTCAGTTGTATTGTGTGACATAATCAAACCATATTCTGCTTGTAAGGTCATCCGCTCCTTATAAGTGTCTGGTAGTCTTGAGACTGAATATAAAGAATCCAGGAGAGCAATATCTTTAGATAGCTTGGCTAATTTGTCTTTTCTGCATTTCGTTTGATGTGCCTTATACAAAATAATCTCCCCCCCAATAAAGGCTTTCATTGTCTCCCATACCACAGAGGCAGTTACGTCTGGAGTTTTATTAACCTGGAAAAATAAATCTAGGCGATCTGAAACAAATTTAATAAAGTCCTTATCTAACAGCAAATGACTGGCCAGACGCCATAATGGTCTCAAACTCATGCATTTCTGAAAGTACACATTCATAGAGATAGAGGCGTGGTTTGGCACAAGAATTTAATCATATTTGCAGGCGGAAATGGAAGATAACAGCTTATTATCAACTAAAAAAAAGTCAATTCTCATATAGGTGTGATGAACCTGTGAAAAAAAAAGAATATTCCCTTCTGTCTGGGTTAAAGAAGCACCAAGGATCAGTAACATTAAACTCGTTCATAAAAGCTTCAATCATTTTGGCTGATATGGACTGGGCAGCCAGGTTAGAAGAAGAGCGATCTAAGGAGGAGCTCATCCAACAATTGAAGTCCCCTCCTAGGATTAGGTCAGAGGCAGACAAGTCCGGCAACAATGAGAAAACCTGTTTGAAAAAGGACTCGTCATCCTAGTTAGGAGCATAAACGTTAGCAAGAGTCACCTTTTTATCATAAATATATCCCACCATAGCTATGAACCTGCCCGCTGAGTCAGAAATTGTCTTGACATGTACCAAGGGAATTTCCCTATGTATGAGAATGGCAACCTCTCATGATTTCCTGGAGAACGAGGAACGGAATACTCTCAAAACCCTGCTTCTTCTTCAACGTGGTCCTGTCTGCTTCTTATAAAAGGGTTTCCTGCAGGTATATTACTTGAGTATCAAGATGGCGTAAATAGTGCAAGACCTTACTACACTTGATCGGATTGTTCAACCTTTTACAGTTTAAGCACACAAATTTAACATCTCCACCCACAGTGGGTGGCATTTTCTTGACCTGGGCCATTAAAAGGGAGAGAAATCAGTATGCAAAAAAAAACAGAAGCAGTGGGCAAAAGAAAGAAAAAAAACAAAAACAAACAAACAAAAAAACAGGTTGCAGGCCTTTACCCAAGCAAACTACACGAACTAGCAACCCACCCAAATTGTAGCATGACACCCCACAATTCTCCTCCTCTAACAGAAGCATCCACAAAGAGATGCGTGCTACCTCCCCCAATGGTGAGATGAAACCTAGCATTACAGGTAACATAACCATACTACTAAACGAACCCAGGAAACATGAATATAAGTAGTCCCAAATAATGTAAACATAAACAAAGAAAGCATTCTCCAGAGATATTCTCATAAGTATAAACCGTAAACAGGAGCAAAATAGAAATCAGAAAAAAAAGGAATAAAACTAAGAGTCTATACACAGCTGATACCCTACTTGTGTGTGTTTGTGTCTGTGTGTGTATGTATGAGATTGAAAGAGTCCCACCGACCACCAGAAGACACCCACCCACCAGACACCCAGGGGAGAACGAGAGGGGCTCCTTGGAAAAAAAGTTAGTCTGGAGCCCTGCCCACACACCCACACCATCCAAAGCATAGACACACACACAACATACAAACATCCCTGTCTCACACTCCAGCACCTCCCCCTATAATCCCCCAAATCCCACTCAGCCCCCCTTCAAACCCCTACACCCCTCCTGCCCCCGGGCCATATCCTGGGTCCCCATACCCAGGGTGGCAACCAGACACCAGGACATGCACCAACCCACACCATGGCAGCACATCCAGGCAGGCCCAGGACCCCGGCATATACCGACCCCACCACCTCGGAGGGAAGGGGGACCATCCCCAGGCACTAGATCCCAGAACCCCCGCCCAACCCGCCCCAGAATAGCCTGGCCGCACAGCCCAGGGCTGACGCTTACTGACCCAGGCACCACCAGTGAACTCACCCCCCGCCACAAAGCGACCCCAACCGCTGGCCCCAACAGCCCCCGACAGGGCCGGACCCAAAGCCGCCCCCATCGCAGAGCAGCCCGGTCCTGCACCACAGGAAACCACGAAGAACCCGCAACCACCAGTCACTCCTGGCCATTTTCCAACCTCCAAAATGACAAGGTCACAGTGCTCCACCTACACTAAGAGATGGAGCTAAACACAGGGGACCAGAGGGAATGAGATTCAGCTAATTGGTTCTTTGACGAGGCAGACACTGTCTCACATCTGATATGGTCTATTAAGAGATTCCTAAACTGCTGAATACACGGATTATTTTTGGTTTTCCAATTCACAAGGATAGTTTTCTTTGCGATGCATAATGCTGTGCGTATCATGTGTGCAGAGTTAATTGCCATATTAATGTCACCCAAGTCACCTAGTAGACACAGTGTGGGGTTTGCAGGAATATTACATTTAAACCATGTTGACATGTCCACACATACCTGAAGCCAGAACCTGCGGACATAGTTGTCAGTTGTGTTTTCGTTGCAGTGTGGGCAGATGTTTGATTGTGTCCTGTATAATGAGTTGTTTGCAGAATTTTGAATTGTATTAGTTGCATATTTGAATTCTTAGTCATTTCAAAGGTGTGACGATTCATCTTTATTAAAGTTTCTGGATAAGTCAGCCTCCCTTTTTGAAGTTGGAAGACAGATTGTGTCTTCTAGTTGAGACAATACTCTGTATGTTTTTGATAATAGCTTTGGGGCATTGAGATTCAGGATTTCTGCCACCCTAATAGGGTTGATTAATTGATTAATGGTATATTTTGTACACATAATATATTTAAGCTGGTGATATTCTAAAAACAATGCTGCTAATTCCATATTGTGAAGTGAGAATTTTAGATAAGAAGTTTCCATTTGCTATTAAATGTTCTAACTTATATGTTCCTTTTTTTTCCATTGAGTGAAACTGATCAGCTTTATGTTAGGGTTGTTGTCAGGGTGCCATTTTAAAATATTGAATTTGCCATTATCTTGTTGAGAGAAGCTGAATTTGGGCACATAGGTACCTTGTCACAGCAGTGAACCAAAAACCACTCATGTTCACCTCATGTTCAAGGGATGGCCACAGGCTGACCTTTGATAAATCACACAGTTAACCCCTCAGTTGTCACATCTAACATTCTGGTCCACACGCCTTATCAGCTAACAGTAATAGGATTTATTAGTACTCATACTGGTACTCGGTCTGGGCAAGTACTCGGTTTAAAAAAAAAAAAATACAGTACTGGTGCATTCCTAGTTTTGGTACACATGAAAAGGTGAGTTGATTCCATTGTCATTGTATAACAGGTGAACATGATTTAGCATTGGTATTAAAGTGAACTTTGATCTTGTCAAAAAAAAAAGAGATTTAGACAGTTTTCAATGTTTCTTTGTAGAGAAATTGTTTTTGGGTTTATATACTGATTTCTACCAAAGGTTATTTTTAAAACCCTGTTAAAAATAACTTACACTGTAAACTCTAAAGTTTTGTCAAAGAGTTCTTTTCAGTAATGAGATTGAAACTGCTCAACCTCATCAACCAACAAAGCACTGTATATGGTTTTAATGCATTATCTCCGGATGAAGTAGACTTTATTGCCAACACTCTTATACATGACATGCACCCTGATCTATAATAATGATTGCTGCCTGTTGTGGTAATTATTGCGAGATGAAAGCAGGCATTTATTAACCCCGGGAGTCTGTTGCAGAAACACAAACAAACACATTATTTTAAGTGGCATTAATAGGCCGACCTTTAGTTCTTTTGTTCAGCTTACTTAATTTACTTGTGTCCGCCTGTTGCAGGGCCTGTGCTTGTTACATGTGCTGATGTATGAACACTGATGTGACTTTGCCTCCAAGATCATATGGTGATGAGTTAGTTTGATTTATTTACTTTCAGAAATAAAACTGGTTCTGTATAATCCTGACATAAGCCGTTGCACCCATGAGCTTTTTTCAATTAGCAGACAGTATTACTTCCCCTCCATTCCTTTTTAAATATGCCACTTGGTTCTGGTGGATTCTGTTTCAAAGGCTGAGCTGAAAACATCACGAAGAGAAGATGGATTTGAATTAAATTCCAATTAACTGCCCAAGAATGCATGCATGCTTGTTCAATAGCATGTGAATGTAAACAGTAAAAACTTTCAAAATTTAAATTTCATGCTGGTTTCTGGCAAATTTTACTTTATTGCTTCCATTATCTTCCCATCACGTTCCATCTTAAAGTTCCTCATTAGCAGTGAAGTTAATCTTTTATATACTCAGTGTTTAACCTCTTCCTCATGAGCATCATCTGGAAAGGGGGCTGAGTGAGATCCAAGCAGCACAGATGATACGATGCAATGCAAGACACTTTATTGTCTCCATAGAGAACGTTGTCTTGTCCTCAAGTGCTGTTACAATATTACATGTTTGGAAGCATCAATTCAAACATGTATGAAACCAAAATGACAGAGAAAGTAAATTAAAAGACTACCAAACAAAACGCAATTCAAACCCCAGACAATTGCACATAACAAGAACATGCAAACAGCCCATTTAAAGCTTCTACTAATGTCTCCACCACACAAGCCATCATATGAAAGTAGACTCTGCATAGCCAGTCAGCTCTGTCAGAAGCAAAAGTTAGATATCAGAAACTGTTGGTTAGGGGTGAATGTTTTGCTACAAGCTTTAGAAATAAACCCCACAAAACTCTTCTAGTTCTAGCAGAATCCCGTGTCTGCTTCACTACTGCTGGGTAAAGTGAAAGGAGTTAAGCCTAAAGTTACTTGTAGCTTCACCAAGGAGTAAACACCTTGTTTCCACCTTCTGAGCTGAGTTTGGAGATGGAAGTTTTCCCCCATAGTGGAGGCAACAGACCGGAGCAGCCCAGTTACTAAACCATCAAAGAAATGTTGCACTTTATATTTATTTATGGTATAGTAGTAGCCATTTAAACACAGACAGACCAGGCTCAATCCCATTGCTTTGGACCCACTTTCTCATCTACCTGCTGATCAGTAAAGGACACTATACCTTACAGAATGTTAAAAGATATATATATATATACACTCACAGAAATAACATATAAACAAAAGTGTCAAGATTGTAAGGCAAGAGGCAGACCACTGCAGAAGAAAAAGGTTTTAATAACATGAACTGAAACACAGATGCACTAATGAGGAACAGATGAAGTGAATGAGCAAATCAAACCAGGTGTACTAATGAATAGGAAACAGAAAGCAACACAGAATACACAAGGAAATAACTACAAAAAAGGCAAGAAAACAAATAAACATGTCTACAACAACTACAAAAACTTAAATCAAAACCCAAAGATCATGACATGATTTTTTTTTTACAGTAAATTCCGCAGTGTTTCACAGTTGGGTTTCAGGAAGTTTTTAAGTTACTGGAACCACAATAGACTTGACAGTAACATGCTGCATACTAAAGAGAAAAGAAGCCACAGAGGTGTCCCTGTTGCAGACTTTATCAGCAGCACACCAAAAGAATTTAATATCTACTGTGAATTTTATATATCACTCCATTATCTTTACCTGCTTATTCCAACGAAGGGTTACGTGGGGGCTGGACCCCATCTCAGTTAGGTCAAGTTGCTAGTCCATTGCAGATTTTATATACTACAAAGTAATTTACCACAGTTTCGATACAGTGTGAGATTTTATTAAGGCAACACAGATGGCAGATTTGGACTGGTTGTTGTTTTTTTATTGCAATGTATAATAAAACTTTATAACCCCTAAAGTTTAGAGTTGGTAGCTCAGGCATACACAGGGGTCTTTATTAACTTGTACTAATTACACACACATCCATGCCTGGAAGTAAATATTCTTAGAAAGGCTTTTCTAATTCTAATTGTATGTGTGGCACCTGTATGTATAAAAATTACAACTCATAATAGGAAAGGGATTTTCTTTTTTATAAGGGCTGACAATCTGTCTCTCCTCCCAAAGCATAAAATCAATGAAAGTGCTGAGAATCTGGATGTGGGTGAAGCTCATTAGCATATTTATAGATCCCCTTCTAAATAAGTAATTAGAAAGACATGTATTTATTTTATTTTATTATTTATTTTATTATTTATTTATTTATTTTAATTAGAAAAACAAATTAAGGAAAACATGAGATGGTAGGGAATCAGGAACTACTGGAAAGGGACTTTCAGGTAGGGCTGCAACAATTAGTTGACATTGTCGACAACAGTCGACAATAAAAATAGTCGACAATGAATTTAGCCGTCGACTATTGTCAGCAAAAAAACAAACAAACAAACAAAAACAAACTACCGAGTGAGACATCGTCTTCTAATCCTATCTCTGCTGAGAGTTGCACAATGCACATGCACAGAGAGGGGGAAAAAATACAGAGTGAGACATCGTCTTCTTTTTTAATCTCTGCTAAGAGTTGCATATGTGCAGTGAAGTCCGCCAGGGGAAAAATAAGGTGGCGGACTAGAATAGAAATCGGCGGCGGAGAACGTTAAAAGTCTGGGATAACTTCACGTTAAACTTACAAAATAAATTAAATACATGTGAGATTTGTAAAGCGGACCTTGTGTACCACGGAAGTACTTCTGCAATGCTCGAACATTTAAAGAGGAGGCACGTCGGACTTACTTAACAACCTCATGCAAAATTTCAAAGCTGAAAGTGAAATAAGATCCATTTATAATAATCATGAGATACAGAATCCGATTGGTCGACTAGTCGTTTTAATAGTCGGTGACTAATCGACCATCAGAATAGTCATTAGTTGCAGCTCTACTTTCAGGTTAATATAAGGGGCTATAAGGGTAACAAAAAGCCCCCATTGGGAAATAAAAATAAATATGTGTGTCTTTGCAAAGAGATTTGAGAACCCTGCTTACATAGCTTACATTGCAATTTATTTAATGCAAGGTTGATTAATTATAGTGGCACAACCTCTTCCTCTCTTGAATCTCATCTCCATAAGAAAAAAAAACTAATTATTATAATTAGCTATGAAACACAAGATTTTCCCCATTAGAATAACAACAGACAAGTCAACATATATGATACCCTTTACTTCTTTGTATCAAAGAAAACACAGCCTAATGGAAACTGGACTTGCTCAAAAACACTTCTGATGCTTCTGTAACTTAAGATGCATCTGCTGACAGGGTCTGTGATGACTTTATGCATGCAAATATGCCAAGAACATGCTGCCTCAAGGTGAAACTTGCCTATTATTCATATAAGCACCCTCCTCCTTTCCTAATCAGCATTTTAGAAGCAAAAACAAAGCCAAGACTGTGATTTCATATCAGGCAACTGGTGATGTGCATGCATGAGCGACAATAGATGTGAAAAATGTGAATTGATTTGCATGTTATAAGCAAACTTATGTGCCTGCATGTGTGTTTGGGTACATGGCAGGTGTGTGTCAGAGGTAATACTCATAATACAGAATCCATTCTTTGCCTGTGTGGAGTTGTATATATTAAGAAGCAGCACCAACAGAGATCAAAAAGCTGGATCAGCAGAGTTGATCTCCATTTGACTGTTTCATATTCTGTTTCATCCTCCAACCCCAACCGCATTCCCCTCTCCTTCCCGCTGTCCTGCTCTCATTCTGTGATCTGGAGACTGTGGCCATGGGCCTGCTTTGATCAGTAGTTTTGTTCGTGTTCATGAGTGCCATCAATGGTGATATGAAACCGGACTGGGACTGATAGGAGGGGAAGCTCATTCTGTGTCTTGTCACGGTGCCAGAACTATGACCTTGATATGGTACCTAGTCCAAATATTTTAATTCCAGAGATGAAACATTCCCATGGCAAAGGAATAACACAAACAATATGATGTAATGAGAATTCTTTTTATATTCATGCCAGACCTTTGAGATTAAGGTTCAAGTCTCATCATCTTAACATGTCACTGCTGCTTATAAAAGGTTAAATTATTGCAGAGATAAGTTCAAGCAGTACTTCAGTTTAGAATTTAATGACCCACTTTCACTCCTTAAATAAGTCTGGTTGTTTTAATGACTTAAGGTTAACTTCAAACTCCTCTTACCCACTTTTCATTTGAGCAAACCGGTCCTGTCCTGCTTAATGAGCACCACACTAGTTGTGTTTTCTTGACCTCAATAAGACTGTTGTATTTGAGTTTTATGTTGTTTTTCCTTATACTTGCAGCTACATATTTAATAAACTACAATAACTAAGTGGACCTTTTTTTTGTGATAAAGCTGTATGCAAACCATGATTACAACTGATTGAGTATTAATCAAGGATGAGTTTTCTTTATTAGTAAGACAAATTTAACATTGTATTTAAAGGTCATACATGACTTGTACTGTAAAAAGTTAGCCAGTCAAAAAGTAAGCAAAACTGACTTGAATGATGGCTAAATGCATTATATTGTTTTCTATTACATTAGCTCACTGTTGAGCTCTTTGAACTGGTGTGTTTTTATGATATTTTGCTAACCTGAATGTGTTAGCTGTGTTTCTAGAATTGCTAGTATTCATTTTATTACATGAGTTTTGCAGGCCTATGTACCTCTGGCAAAAATGAATTTAAAAGCAAAAGGAAACTAACGAAGCAAAATGTTTTTAAATTTGAACTCACGCACTAGATAACAGAAAAGTTAAGGTATGTGATGCCATTGACCCTTATATGTTATCCAGGAAAGATTTAAGCTTTGAATTTGAGAAGTACTTGCCTGTTTGCTTCCCTGGTATCTTGTCTGGTGCTTCATTTAAGCTTCTAGATGGCTAAGAAGGTAAATGTGTGGAAAAAGGAGGAAGGCTACAACTTCTTCATGGGTTGATGGATGAAAATGGCTGCGATTAAAACCCTTAGAGACAACTCAGACATTGTTTTTGCTCATATAAGTACGCATTTAGTGTTTTTATTGCATCGTTGCTACATGAGCTCGGAGTAAACAAACCATGTCAAGATGCATGACATAGATTCTTCATAGGAGTCTTCATGATATAGACTGGCAGGGCATTCTGATGCATAACACAAAAACATGACTTCAAGTTAAAATTAGCCCAACTGACATGTTGCCAGTTTGTTTCTTAGTAACTGCAGTCTTGGTTGAGCAAAACCAAAAATCAGTTTTGATTTAGTCACAAAATAATAGAAGCTAACAGATAGGGTTAATTTCGTCAACGCACATTTTTCACCGGACGAAAACTAGACTAAAATCCCCATTAAACAATAACTGGGACTAAATCAAAATGCATTTTCATGGACTACTAAAGACGAGACAAAAATGTAGTTCACTAAATAAAAATTGGGCTAAAATCTATCGACATTTTAGTTCATGAACAAAGATGAAACGAAAATGAGTTTATATTATTATACATTATGATTTTGTCAAATCCTCTCTCCTCCTCATCCTCGACTCTACCGCCACACACAGTAACATTATGTTTTCTTGGACTAAAACAAAGGCTAAAATGCTCGACTTATAGTCGACTAAAATGTAACTAAATAAAGGTCAAATGTTAAATGTGATAAAAACTAATAAGCACAGTTGAAACTGGACTAAAACTGAAACTAAATTTAAAAATGGCTGATAAAATTAACACTACTAAAAGACAGTAACACTAACCGACTGAAGTAAAATTTACAAACCTTTAATGCAGTAATCGTTGCAAACTTTGGCATGCTTTGACTAAGCTACATTTGATCCAAATGAAAGGTCTGCAAGCCACTTATTCAGCATGTTTTTGTAAAATGCTTGGCATGGTATTATTTTAACATAACTTAACAAAGAATCTTGAGGTAACCTTGATTAAATTTATGATTTGAACAATTGCAACCAAAAACAAAATAAATATAAAGCCATTTTTTTAGCGATTAAGAACACAGTTGCCAAATACTCTAAAAAGCTACAGAATAATGAGGTGGAAAAGACAAATATAATGAGGCAAATATTATGTAAATACAAACAATATGCAATTATATAGGACCCCAAGCTCTAACTTTTTATTTTTTTTCCCTTTAATTTATAAACGACCATGTACAATTTAAAACATAAATGTTGCCATTTGATGCCTTGTACCCGAGTTAGCCTTAGGCTAATTTACATCTGCAGTCTTTGTTTCAAGCGCTGTCAAAACCAAAAGTGAAACCTAACTTGCAGCCCTTTCTAGAAGGTTTGGCATTACTTCATTTCCATAAAATCAAAGCAAAACATTTTCTTTTAAAAGGACTTGCACAGAAGATAAATAACTTAAGGTTGTTTAGAATAACATTCCCATACCATCAAATCACACTGCAAACATTTTTTTTTTTTTTTTTTTGTAGTTGTGTCAAGGTTCAAAATACCATACCCTGCACCATACAGCTGTAAAGCTAATAATGATTAGTAATAACTAAATGATTCATTGTGAGTGCAAATAATTCCTTTATACATATACTTACATTAACAGTAGTAATATATTCAATGCAGTGAGACTACATGGGGTTTACATGGCTCCAATGTCAGTGAGAGCCAGCCCTGCATTTGAGTTTAAAAATATTTCCCTCTGAAACAGGATTCATGTTTGTGAGCTTGATGTAACTGTTTATGTGAATTCTTAATTTACATATTGGAACTTTGGACTCACATATGAAAAACAAGCTATAAAAACAGGAATAAATAGAAAAAAAGCATTGCACAGACTTAACCTGACAAGCATTATCTCATCACTGTGGCTAAAATTACTAAACAGATCATCATAATATTAAAGTACACAACATATATTCTCTATTGTTATTCACCAATAATCAACTTGCAATTACACAGTCTCCTTGAGGTATAAGGATTATCCAGTCTTGCACAAAATCCCATTTAATTTGTAAGATATCAAACTTGATTCTTTTGCATCTCCATGCGTTACATATTGTACTGTGGTTTGATAGAGAGATGGAGATTTATAGCTACAGCTGCATCATTCCAAAGAGAAAGTCATGTTCATCCTAAAAGATATTTTTTGGCTAGCCTGAAACATTTCTTAATTGTGCTATGTGCCATTTTTATTTATCTTTCACCAGTAACACATATACTGATATTCACATACATTTTTCTATATATTTTAATCATTAAAATATTATTTTTTTAACATGAAGAAAATATTAATACTAAAGAATCTACAGTATGTGAATCCCCTTGTGAGAATGGATTCAGACCAATGTAGGACAGAAGTGCCCCCCGTGTTCTGAAGAAAACATGGTCTTTGTTATATAACTTATGTTAGATAATCCACAGATGCATACTCAAGAATTGGCATGTGCCTTTGAAGTATAGACAAGGCCTTTTCAGTTTTCTGTGGCATTGTCTCTTGGTCTCTCTGTCCTGTTATCTCCCCTGTTAAAAGGGAGTCCTTCCTTTCCACTGTGGCCTCTTGCATGCTCAGGATGGTGTATTGGATCAAAATCAACAATCAAGGCAATCTGTTGGTTTTCCTTAACTAGGCAACTATTTATTAGTTACTGATTTGTCTGTAAAGTGCCCTGAAATGACATTGTTGTGAAGTGATGCTATACAAATAAAGCTGAATTGAATTATCAAGTTAATGTGTACATTTTTCTTTTGAGGAATGTTAAGAGTCCATACAGATTGATTTTGTATTTCTCACCAATAGCATTATTTGGTTTGCCCAGAGGCATACATTTTGGGCCTTTCTCTAGATAAAGAGCTACAATGTTTTTTAATATTTTCATTATTTTTTTATTGCCCAATGAAATTCCAAATCATCTGTATTTTGAGGCAAAGGGGTTAAAGTATTGGATCAAACTTATGCTGCTGAGATGGGGATAAGTTGGATGTTCCCTTTTCTATTACTAATAAAATTATTCAAATAAACAATGTGGGTACTGACTGAGACACATTCATTCCAGTTTATGTAGACAACGTTTGAGCCGAAGCCTAAAAAATAGACACAGGGCTCAAATAAATGTGAACTGAAATAGCAGCAAATTTAACAGAAAAAAAAAAACAATCACTTATCCGTTGACATAAATATTGTGACAACAGACAGCAAATGTCTTCTATATTTAAAGTAGGAAGCAAATACATCAACTTACTATTAAGTTGGAGAAAGCCAAGAGGGTATGTAAGACTGATTTTATATAGGGAATATACAAAATCAGTCTTCCATCATTTGCTATAGTTACAAATAATGATCTAGGCTGAATTTCATTGGTAAATGTATGCAATATAACAGTATAAGATTATTAGCAGCAAGCAGTCAAAACGTCCACCATTGAGTTACCAGTAGCACAATGAAAGCATCTGTGCGTTCATTAAGCATTATAATTTAAGTCATAGATTATGCACACACTGTATTTTTCCTCCTTCCTTTAAACACCAATCAACAAGAATAAAGTTGTTTACAGGAGCTCATTAGTGGGGCCATTTTGTCAAGCAGTTCCAAGTTGTTGTTTCAAGTGAGCTTTTTGGTGTCTCTTGAAGTTGGAGGTCATGTCGGGTTGCTCTCTAATTGGGTGTCAAGAGGATTCTAAATATTTTTTACACCCACACAGCAGACATATGCACACATATCCCAACACACACACACACAAAGTAACAAATACATCCCAGTTTAATTGGTCAAATATGCTTCCCTGACCAGTACTGAAAAATCATAAAGCTCGCCCAACACATGAGCACACATATTGTAGTGATGTATAGTAGAAGCTTCTAATAGGGATTTGTCAGGCCTGTGGATCTGCAGAGCACTGGAGGAAGGCAAGCCTTGCCGGTCCAGACACAGGCAGCTGAAAGGCTTTGATTTTGACTGCTGCAGTTGTTGTTTCCACACACTTAAAGCCAATTAAAATGCACAGCAAGGTGGGACAAACGTCTTTAGTGTGCAGAGACATTTGTGAGACAAGTTTCTCTGTTGTTCTGGTAAAAGCTGCATAGTTATAATGGATTATTTATCACTGATGTGCCGCAGTGAGAAACGGGCATCATGCCTGGAGTCGGTGTTCAGAAAGAAAGGCAAACAAAAAAGGAAATAAAAGAAAAGAGAAACCCCACCAACTCCTGACAAATATTTTCCGAGTCACTCTCGGTTCTTCATGGCTGTTACCCATAACTTACTTGTAGAAACAGTATATATACCCCCTTACCCCTCCACATAATCTAGCTTCCTACAACCTTTATTTGAAGATGCAAAACATATTTAATAACAATACTATGCAGGACAATAGACTAACTTTTTGCACTGGTTCCACTGGTGCACCCAACTTTAAGCAGTAAGCAGAAGAAAAAAGGAGAGTGAAGACAGGAAAAAAGAGAGATACAAAAGATGCTGCCCAAATGCCACTGACCAAGAACCCTAGTTGATGATCTAAATAGATGGTTCTGAAGATAAATGTGAAAAA
>JBAFTB010000027.1:14220432-14235224 GCA_037177355.1 Melanotaenia trifasciata | reverse complement strand
ATATTATTTAACAAAACATTATCACTGTTGCTGAATATTCAATGTAAAATTCTTATTAGCATAAATGGAATGACTATTTTCTGCAGGGCTGAGTGGGCACAAATCTGATCAGTCGGTGACAGGAGGACTCCGTGGATTCTCCTCACTTCAATTTTTGGTGTGAAAAACAACAGCACTGTCACACTAATAGTCAGAAAACAACACGTCACTTCGAAGCCCATCTGTGACACGTGACAATTTCGAAATAAAATTGCTGTGATGGGAATGGAAGGAATCTCTTCTATTTTACATTTGTGTTGGCCCAGATTGCCACCGTGTGTGGCCGGGATGATCAGTTTATGGCCAGGAGTGCAGGAGGAAGAGACAGCCTGTCAGATGAAAACAGTTAAGAGTTGAACAGCTCTCTAGATGAAGGTAACAAATCTACAAGTGTCCTCCAAGCCCTGCTGACAGCTCCTTATGGACCTGAGGCTTATGGAGTGATTTATAATACAAGAGGGCAAGGGCAACATTAAAACCCATCTTGTGGCAATTCATAATATCTTCTTCTGTTTTTCAATAACTTTCTTATCTTAAGCTCTGACAAAAACTGGTTTGCAGGCAAAGTGAAGGCAACAAACCCAACTTTAAAGTTAGACCATTTTCTTTTCATTCCATGTACAAAAGTAAGATTGTGGAGAAGAAACATCTTCGACCTGATGTTTCTCACCAAATATCTCAGCACAACAGAGCTTTCGCCATTATCAGAACTCATCCACTTCTCCGAAATTGCCTTTTGCCTGTGAAATTAATGATGGGCATTTGTACAGTGACAGGCAGCACCCAATACAACTGTAATCTCTCTCCAACTGTGTTGCGACATGGCAGAGGACACAAGGAAAATAAATGGAGATACAACAGGGCTTGTCATTAGTCTCGGCAAGGACATGAGAGGCTTGTTTAACATTGGGAAATGAGAGACCAATATGCTGACAGTTTTAAGTTGTGTAATCTATTATAGTCATTTACAAACTGGGATATGAAGGTTACTAAGAAGACAACAACAAGCAAAGAAGTTCTTGAAATGGCTTGATAAATATGGCTTATGGAACAAATATGAGACAGACAACTTGTCAGTAACCTTTAAGTGATTGACTCAACTCAGTAAGGTGGTTCAAAATATGTAAATGTAACCTTACAGGATCAATAGCAGACAGGCTTCAATGAAGAGGCCACAACATTCAGTGTGGGTAACACACATGCTATTTTACACTAGCTAAAATTCTAAGAGCACAGAGAAGAAAAGATGATACACAGTCACACTACAACTGGGAAACGAATCACTCACTGCAAAGGGATTGGGGGTATACTAAGTATTCAAAAGAAATATAAATCCAACACACTTCAAATAAAAATGCCAAACTGATAACTAGATGTAACCACAAATCATATCACCATCTAAAGTGAACTCCCAGTATCCTAACCACACCGGTGAATAAAGGACCACACCAGCCACAGCACTAGAAATGGAAGGAGACAGAATGTCAAAACTCTGAAGCTAAGCAAACTGAAATCTTACACTAGAATAAAATCAGTAAAGCTAAAATATGTAATAATATACTAAAATAAATGATAAATAAATCAGTGCTATGCCTAAAAACAAACAAGGCACATTCTGTTACCCAGGTGCGCTCATCAGTGACATCACCAACTCTGCCTATGAGTTCACAGCACAACTCTTCTCTGTCCACAAAAGTAGTCCACACAGGTACAAACGATCTCAGTTTGCAGTAATCAGAAAGCCTTAAGCACTTTATCACCCTCATTCACAGCATCAAATAGTTTCATAATAATATTTCATACAGATACCGGCATGTCCATAGTGATGTTTGAAGGACATGCCAGTATCTGCTCATGGGGGCCGCAGCCCCTGGTGCCTGGATGACCTCCTCCGTCTGGATGTGGTACGAGGAGGCTCGGGATACTCCAGGTCTAGACCCCCTGCAGTCAGGAGGTGTTTAGCCGCTTCATGACTGAAGTATTCCAACAAGGTCATCATACGGCCTGCTGGGTCCATTTTTGGTCAGATCGTTCTGTAATGAATGGCGGCGGAGGTGAGGACCCAAATGCAGGCAGTCAAGGCAGGAGGCAGAACCGTGCAGGTGACAAGGTTTAATTTTCAAACCACAGGACAGGAAACCACACACGACAGAGATAAACCAAATAAGGATCTGGCAAGGGCAAACTGAAAACAATGGGGCATATATACACAGAGTAACAAATTGAGAACAGGTGAAGTGAATCAAAATCAAACCAGGTGAGTTAATGAGCCAGGAACAGAAAACACAGCACATGAGGGAAAACTACAAACTGAACTAAACATGACAAAACCCAAAAACCCAAACCATGATCTTAAAACAGAAACTAAACACGACCAATACCAGAACTATAAACCAAAATCATAACTAAAAAAGCGACATACATGAACATGACAAAAACATGGCCCATGATAATGACACCCGACTGCATGAATGCAGATAAACAACACCTCTACTGAAAGCACACATCTCACAGATTCTGAAACTGTAAGTTTCATCTTGCCATGACCAGGATCCACTGTAACCAAAAGCCAAAAAGGCCCAATTTATGCTTCACGTTTGTAAAACATAGTCATAATGATTTGATTTCAGAGGTGGGGGGACATAAGGATTTTTTATACAACTAATCATTCAGCTCACTGTGTTTTCTAGTAGTTCTAGTTTTCTGTTGCTACTTTTAAGCTTAATGTTCCCTTTTTTGGTTTGACTGGTTGTAAAGCATGTAGCAAAACATTATCACCCAATTCTGTGTTTCACCTTGTTAGTCAACTTCACACCAACTGAGCACCACCAATTTTACTTATTTATGGAATACCATCATTTACATAGCACCACCCAATGGTGGGCAGGTCAAACTGGCAAACAGGTAGAATAAATTGAATAAAATGTCCATTATTGGTTGTAAGTAGTCAAGTATTAAATTTTATTTTAAATAATTGTTACACAGAATCATTGAAATTTGTTTGTAAATGAAAAGTGAACAGCAAGACCACAGAAGGGTCAACATGAGGAACTCAACCAAAGTTTCCAAACACATAAATAAATTCCTGGCAGAGTTTTTTCCTGTCCAAGGCAACAACTCTTTCATGTTGTATATGACAAACTGCTAGATTGTTAAGGTGAAGTGATGGGATATTCTGCTCTTTTCAGAGAGCTGGCTCTTTTGGCTACCAAACGGCTCTTAATTTAGCATCTTTTTTAGCCTCATAATTTACCTTAACTTCTCAAAAATTAATGAATTGTGTTTTGAATATCCTTTTGTGTTTAGCATTTTTTTTCGTGAAGCTTTAAAATTGCCTCCTTTTCTTTATTTTTTTTAAACTTTTGTCTAATATTTCAACAAAAATCTTATATTGCACAAATAAACAAAAAACAGCTACACACAAAGCAGAACGAGAATCAAACACAAGAAAGCAGCATTAATGTCCTCAGTGCAGGTTGGCTTTCAGAAAAATATGATGCCTCATCTTGGATGGATGATCCGGTTTCCCCCCTCTGTGAGTAGGATTTGATGACACTACGCACTCACATACTCTCCTCACAGCTGTCTGCTGTCTCACCTGCAGTGTATGGTATAATTCTATATACTCACATATGATTGGCCGTCTGCAGGCCATACAGGCCAATCCAAACAAAGCAGTGCCATGGCCAGAGCTGGGGCTGAGCACTGAGAGCTAGCATGCAGCAAAAGGAAAAAAAAGACAAAAAAAAACTGGAAGCTGGCTCTCACTTGATGGGAGCCGGTGTTCTGTCAGTTTAGCATACGCATCAGAGTAGCATACATTACAATAATGCGCATGCAGGTTAAAGTTAGGGTTAAGGTTAGGCGCAGTCATCAGTTATATATATAACATATATGTGAGGTGGCAACTGGTGTGGAGGGATCCCCAAGATATTGTTTCCTTACCTCATTGTCACGTACGTAGCTCTAGTACTGTAGACTACACTGTTCTTATTTTTTAGCTCTGGTAGCTTACTAGCGAACTGACATCAATAGGTACTTTGACATAGGGCTGGACGATATGGCCAAAACTTTTATCACAATATATTTCTTAATTTTGGTTGATACGATATAACTTCAATATCGATATAAACAATATAAAGCCTCAGAAAAACTGCCAAAAATGCCCACAAGATGCATGTAAAATTAAAAATTATTTTGCCAAGTCTATGAAACTCCTCCAGTATAACATTATAGAAATAAAAACTTTACAATAAATTAATTTATACCTTTTATCTGTATTTAACAAGGCTAAATTAGCCTTCAAACAAAGAAATTTGAAATCACCATCAAAGGTTAAATAAAACTTTTACCTTTTTCAATATTAATATCTTTAACTTTATCTTTAGGCCTATTATTTTATTCTTAAATATTTTAACAACAGTGCTTCAACTAGGCTTAAAAATAAAAGTACTCAAGAGTTGCTACAATAAACAGGAAAAAAAGAGTGAGCAACAATTGATGCTTCATCTTCTGACTCAGCATATTCTATGAGTGGAAATGTTTTCGATGCACTGTTGCCTGATCAGCAAAACATAATAAAATAAGACTAAATTCCTTGAACGCCAGTCAGTAAAACGCTGTAATCATATACTGTCTGTATATCGGAAATGTGTTCAAAACTCATATCACAGTTACTGAACAAAAGTATATTGCGACATATATTGATATTGAATTATTGTCCAGCCCTACTTTGACATGATCAATTCTACTGATGCACTATTGGATTATAATGTATGTCCTTGAGAAGCTACTTGATATTTAAAAGAAGACTTAAAAGACTTTAAATGAAAATTAAACCTAACAAGGGTAAATACTTGAACAGATGAAAGCCAAACTAAAACAGATAGATAAATGGAGCTTTAAAAAGTGTAAGAAAAAAGACATGAATAGCAGTCTTCTTCTATTAAAGTAATGCTAAATGTTGAAGAAGGCAGCCAGGTAAATGGTCTGTATTTGTATAGTGCTTTATTGTACCTGGAATGATACCCAAAGCGCTTTACATTATACATCATATTCACCTATGTGAATTTGTCGTCCGGTGTCTTGTTCAGGGACACCTCAACATTGGGCTTGACAGGCCAAGGATTGAACCGGCAACCCTCAGGCTACAAGACGACCACTCTACCCACTGAGCCACGTCACTCAGTTTAATAAAAGTTTATTTAACAATCCGTAAGTGCTGCTGTACTAGTGTCTACACACAGGAAGCCAAAATATAGTGCTGAGCAAGGCAGTAACAGAAAAAGATGAAGTGTGTGTGTGTGGAAAATGATGGCAAGTACTATATATGTGTGGAATTTAGTGATTGAAACTTGTATGAAACAAAGCCACAAAATGTGTACATTTTCACAAAAGTCAGGAAACAAACCTTAGAATAGCTGAGATAACAGGCTTTTCAAAATTAAAAAAAAAAGGTAAAGCTATCATTTTTTTTGTATATGTGTGCATATTTTTGGTTTTATGTTGCATTCCTGTCATTTTTCCCCAAATAGCTGCCAGACTGAAACGCTGAACTGAAAGCTACTGATTGAGAAGTGAACAGTGCATTGATCCGTTCACACATGTGACAGGTTACTGCTATTGCTTGTGAGCGTGAAGCTCATTGAGCTGCAGACCAAAATGACAAATTGGATAAAATTAGATATTTTGGAGCTGAGGAGTGAGTCGAGCCACAGTTAAATGACTTGACTTTAGTTATGTTGATGACACAAATCATCTCATACAAGTAAAATGGGTGAATTATATTTTAAATTTCAAATACACTCTAGTATGGAGTTAGGGATATGCATTAGTAAACAGCATGAAAGTAAAAATTAATATAATATAACCTAAAAATTATGAGAGAATGTAATATGTTATATGTTATAAGGCAATATTTACCTAATCTTACAGCCTCAGTCAAGGCAACTATAATAGAAAGAAAAGGAAAGGGGGGCAGGGGCTGCTTTTTGTTTCTAGGCAACATGTCACGACAGAAATATGCATGTTTATGTGGATGTTTGTGAGAGCATCTCTGCAGGCTAATGTTTATCTGTGAAGGTGGTGCAGGGTGAGCTGGATCACCACATGGAGGTAGCGCAGCAATGCTTGACTATTAGCCCTTCATACAAAGAGTGTATATTGTTCAAAGATCCAATTAGGCCATAATGTGTCACCCATAAATCTTTAGTGCTGATCCTCCAACAGAGAAATGTATGAGCTTTTTAGCTTATAAGTCACTGTAGAATACTTAAGCCCCCCTCTTCAGCCATCCCTTTGTCTAAATTTAAATGTAGTCCTCAGGAGAGTTTTCATATAATTGTTGAAACTGACTGACTGGACCTGAGATATGAGGCACATTGGTAGAAATGCAAGTACACTCTCTATTTAACATGACAAACCCTGGGTGTCATCTAGATTACTGTCATCTCAGAGTAATTGGATGAATAATACAAGACTGAAACTCCAATTTTCAAGTCTATTGGTAGAAATTTCTCCTACCCTCTCTCTCTCACTGCTTACATTTATTCATACATTCACATTTATTCATACATTTGTGGGTTGTTTTGATTATTTCTTCACAATAGACGGCACCCTAAATCTTGATTGAACCCTACTGGATGAAGCATGAAAGAACATACCGGATTAAAATAAATTCTAAAACCGCACATAAATCTTTCACCATATATCAGGACATGTTAAAGCATAGCTGTGTTTATCCCTGCTTCAAAACAGGCATAGCAGAAGACAAAGCACCAGCATGAAAGCGTGAAATACATACATATTATTCTCAATGTATGAAGAAGTTGCAGGGTGCTATTTGAAATAGCACACATTTCCTTTCCTTCACCGCTTCTCTAGACTGACATTTAACAGGGAACCATGCAAATGGAGGCAGATTTAATGCCCTTTTGCTCCGGGCCAAATTGCCTTTGACTAACTGCTGCATCGTCGCAAGACATTTGATAGCACTTTAAGATGTGTTAGCTAAAAAAAAAAAAACAAAAACAAAAAAGGTTTGTGTCAAAAGCTGGGGCTGTGCTGTGTCATATTACATCGGCTCAGATTCAAGTACATTTCACACCCTTTGATGAGCAGCAATGGAAACAAAAAGTCCAAGAGCATAGGTTTTCTATTGATGGGTGACATTAAAAGCAACACTAGAGAAATGTGTGAACCTTCAAACTGTGTGTTTCTGCCTTGTTTTGAAGTATGCCGACATTCTGTTCTAGCACAGTGCAGGTTATATCTCTGCTTTCCACAACAATTTGCTTTATGGTCTGCCTATAACTAGATAACACTCATTTCCCATAATAAATTAAGTTGAATAACTGGCACCATAGTATACACATAATGTTTTCCATGTATCCATGCTTGAACACACCTGACTCAAATTAATGACTCACTGTGCATAACTTGATAGGCTGTTAGATCCATTTAATTTTATTCAGGTGTATTGATACAGGGTTACTGGGAAAACCTGTTGGATTGTGGCCCTTGTGGGACCAAACTAAATTGCCCTGGCATATACAATGCAAATTACATAGTGTTGTTGGACTGACATCTGGTGACTATGGATGTCATGAGAGTACAGAGAACTCATTGAGGAGATCAGTTTGAGCTGATTTGAGCTTTGTGACATAGTGCATGGCTTGCTTTGGATTAGCATCCTATCCAGGGTGTACCTTGCCTCCGGTAGCTGTTGGGATAGGCTCCAGTTATTTGTGTTTTAAAGCAGGGGTTCCCAGCTCTGGTCCTCAAGGGCCACTGTCCTGCAGGTTTTTGATGTGTCCCTGCTCCAAAACCTCCAAAAATTATTTGTCAATCATCCTTCAACCCATCCTTCAAATTGATCTCTCTGTTCTGATTGGGTTTCAGTTAAAGCTAAAGATGGAGGCGGCTGCTTCTAGTTGTGGTCTCCACAGCACATTCTGACACCCCTATTTATAAGTATACAGTAACTCTATAGTTACATGCAACCATGTGAGAAGTTCTGTAAATGTAACAAAAAAAAAAAAGAAAAAACTGTTTGCTCATGGACAATAGCGACAAATGCTAAGCAACATTTTCTGTAAAAATACCTGCATGTGTGCCCAAGGCCTAAAATTGAAAATATATTGTAGTTAAAGTTGGTTTACTGCTGTAGATAAACCTTTCTTGTGGATAAATATATATTCATGAAGAAAACAAATTGAGACCACAACAAGGACAAACAAAGCTAAAATGAATCTTATAAATAAGAAAATAAAACATTGAGGTAGATGCTGCACATTCTGACAGAAATACACCACAATCTTCATATAATACATTACTTAGTTTCCCCTGCTTGAAAAAAAAAAAACTAACTTTGTGGTTACAGAGGTGGGCTTGGGCCTGGAGGACTAGGGTTCAAGTCCCCGGACAGGGCAACTAGAATGAACCGCTGTAAGCCCTTAACCCACTTAACTGAACAAGGCCCTTAACCCTCAACTGCTCCCTGGGTGACGGTATCTAGCCTGGCAGGCCGCTGATCCCAGTTTAACTAGGATGGGTTAAAATGCAGAGAAGGAAGTGAAAAAATGTGACCTGCTACCAGACTAGCATGCTACATTAGCCACTGTTGCCAGCTTTGTCTTTAAATTCAGCAATGGTTTAGTGAACCTTTACAGCTCCAATCTGGAATATATTACCTTAGACTCCATTAGACTGGCAACCAGGAACAAAAACAGAGAATACTAAACGCTCTTCTGCTATTGTTAGCATGCTAAAGCTAACTGGATTAGCTGCCATATTTTCTACAGACTGTGCAGTGTGCAGCTGTTGATATTTTTACTACAGTTTATGGCTGCTACCATTAAAATTGAAATCAAGTGCTACAAGGTAACCCTTGCTAGTCGCAGTAATTTATATTGGACTACTACAAATAAAATTAGACAAGAAAATCAGTGATATATCAGGAGGTACAGTGCAATACTAAGAGCATAGGTCTTTATATTTCCAGTATAAATTTTACATTTATTTAACACCTGCAATAGCCCATACAATTATATGATGTACTATAGACAGAGGTTATCAACCATTACCAGAAAAAAAAAAAAAAAGAAATCCCTTTTGACTGCAGGTCTCATATGTGCACTTATAACCTCTATGGCACACTGAAAAAGTAATCTCCTAAAACCACTCCCCACTTGTATATGTTTATATGTTTATTTATGTAAAAAAATGCATGCATATATCAACAGGCTAATAAGCTATTTACAGCCACTGTTGAGTTTCCAGTCTGGCTCAATCACGAAGCACTACCACCTACATACTGTCAACGTGAAAGGGGCCTGCTTTGGACAAATGGTTTATGAATTTCAGCTGAATTATGCAAGGGGAATTTGACAACTTGGCAAAAAAAAAATGGCAGAATTGACCGGATCTCCTCTAAGCAAGCATGTGTTTGCAACTGTCCTCTTATTAAAATATCACTTACTGAAGCTTTAACTTGTGCTGATCTCACTTCAGATGTAAAAATCTGTGTTATATCTAAACAGAGGAACAGCTTAAAAATGCTTTGAAAGTGATCTCAGGGTGATAGGCTTTATATTCAAAACTACCATTCCTCATCTCAATCTTTCATATAAAAAGTTAACATTGATATTTTGTGTTGTTTCTACTTTGTGGATAAGACTTAAGCATTGGTGTCATATAACTTGAGGGGATAGTTCCTTTTTGAACTCTGTACTCAGTGAACTGCATGTAGCTTTCTATTTTTTTGGATTGCAAACAATGTTCATCAAATATATTTTCCAATCAAGCTTTCTAATTTTCTTGAGGAGCTGGTAATCACAAAAAAAGAAAGCATAAATGCATGTAAATGATTTATAAAACAGTAGTATAGAAGTTATTAATCAAGCAAAGGAACAAACAGACAATTGCTGAGTGTATCACAAATGAAATGATACTACACAACAGCACAGCTTGAGTGAGCATTTGAACTTAATCACATAATGGCTTCCCAGATGAGCATAAACAGATCACTCTAGCAGCAATTATTCAAGGGGAAAAGTTCAGCTTGTGAATGTCAAGCATCAAATTCAAGCAGCAGCTCACACTCACACCTGGGGGCTGTCCTTGGCAACCAAGGAAATCTACTGGTAGCCAGCTGAGGAGCAGCACTAGACCAGCATGGAGCTTAATTCAAAGGCATCTTAGTGTTAATCACAGACAAATACTCAAACATTACTTTTACCCTGACAGGTTCACCTCAATGACTCTTTCCAATTGAGATCGCATTATCCTGAACAAACATCCAAAGCCAAGAGTGCATCTATTATTGACAGAAGAATCTATATTATGACAAATTTTTCACACTCCAGATGCAGTTCAAGCCTGGTGCCTTTTGCTCTTAGCTTAATTAGTCAGTCGCTGTGGCTTGCCAGGCAGCCACTGTTTGCGTCCGTATACTTTATGCCATGATCACACACTTGGGCATTGGGCAGCTGGTGCACTTTTGAAGCAATGAGTCATCGCAGATGAAAATGTTTCACAGTCAAACAAGGGCATGCCAAGATAATGACTCTGGTGCATGGGACCCGGACAAAATGAGATAGAGAGTGGGTGTTTCTGTGCATGCATGCATCCAGATCCTCACATCTGATGAATGAGTTCAAGAAAAATTGCTGCTGAGTTTGCTTGTCTTTATGGAAAGAGTTTTGTGTGTATGTGCATATGCTCATGCACAGCTCTATTTGTGAATTTGTGTACAGTTTGCATGAGGGGAATGCAGTCTTCTGATGAAAGGGACGAGACATCTAAGCACTTGCTCTTTATTTGTTTAGGCTTTTTATGTCCAAAGCCCACCCGGCACACACATAAAGACACAAACACACAGAATGCCTGGGATTCACAGCCTTGTTAAATCCCACTAGGTTATTTCACATGTGGAGAGCTGTGCTCTGCTCACTATCCTGTAACCATCCCTTATTTATGCTACACCTCAGGCTAGCTGTCAGCCGGCACAGCTTTCCTTATTCTGGTATTTCGAATAGTGACATGCTCTATCTAAAACCACTCTGCGCCATCCAGAGGCTTTACTGCTATCTAATGCAAAACAAACCTAATCACACAAATCTCAAACCCTCACCTTAATATGTCTTTTCTTCTCTCTTCATTAAACCCAGAAATTTAAGGGATATTTTGTTTTTCTTTTTACAAAAGTGTGCTTTTGTGCAGTACTTACAGATACAAGTAAATTACCTGCAGGAGATTTCCTTTAATAAAGCAGATACAAATTACGATGTCTTAAGAAATGCCGTGCAGGTAGATAACCATCAATGATTGCTTGTAAAGTTGCTATTCTCTATCAAAGCCACATAAGGATCCTTTGGTTTAGGATATACACCGTAGTGCCAATGTCAATCTCTCTCTGAGGTTTGAACAAACTTTATGATTGCTTATGATGTTTGAGTCGTTTTAGATGGGAAAAACTTGTCCTTTCCTGACCCCATTTAGATTTAAGTAGCTCTTAGCTTAGATCTCAATCAGAATTCCTGCCTGCTCTCCAATCTGACAAATGTTTGACTGCTGTCTACTGCGGGTCAGACTTACCCACATGGCAATATAATATAAGTTACCACTAAATCCTCCTAAGTTCAATGAATAGAATTCTTGAGACAAAATAGAGTAGAAAGTCATGATGAACAAGTGATTGTCACATTGACAGAGTGACTCCAAGTACTGTGTTTCTAAATCCTTTGAGTTTCTGTATTCTTCATCCTTGTTGTGGCTTTTCTGGTGCTGTTTTTTGTCAGTATCATTTGTTGCCATGGCAGGGAACTAAAATGAAAGAGCAACTTATCCCTTAAAAATGGTAACAAATTGATAATTTCTTAATACTGTTTTAACCTAATGTCCCGTCCCCCTCCTCTCTCGCTTGTTTTTAAATGTCAAATTCTGATGTTTCACATCTCAGGAAAGCTGTTTGAATTGATTCTGTTGTTGAATTGTCCTAGATAAATAACCTTGCCTAAATTCAACCTACTTTGATTCTCAAAATATGTTAAAATATTCCAAGGGAGGTAAGCGAAATACTTTTTTTTTTTTTTTTAATCCGACCCAGGCCACTGTCATATGTGGTCCTAAATTGGACACATAACCAATGTGTGTTGAAGCAGCTTCATTCTGAAGGGTCATGCCGCATTTCATTCAACTTTGACGTCACCATGAGACAAACGTCACAATTCTGCATCGGTGCAACGCAGCAATATTTAGTCAATATACATCCTTCATTCATCAATCTGGCAAAATTTCATCATTTTCAAATGTGCAAGCACTTTTAAAATTGATACACAAACACATGAAGCACCCATAGTTACCTCGGCAAAGTCTATGCACTGCATGGTGTATTTTCCTCTGCCTCTGCACATGCGTGTCACTTCTGGGCCACGCACAGTATTCAGAAATAATGTGATTGACCATACAAAAATAAATAAATAAATAAATAAAAATGTAACACATTAGTTTTGCTGACATGGAGGATAAACTTAATAAAAGATTGAAAAATGAATGGTGCTGCAGTGTCTTCTGTGGGTTTGCAGCATTTACAACAACTGGCATAATAAGCGTTGTGACACATTGACTTGACAGTGACGTGGATCTGTAGAACTTAGTGTTGGACTGACAACTGTTCACCAGAATTAACTTTGTTGCTGTTGTGTTTTTAGTCCCAACATTAACATTATATTAGGGGACTGCCCTGCCACCACAATGAACAAGCCTTCTTTTAAACTTTTCCTTGCTGATTTATTCTTTTTTTTCTTTAGAAAGAAAAAGAAAATCTGAACTAGTCTGTACAACTCATCCTTAAGAGGTGAAAAGTCAAACAACTGACCTGTTTCACTAAAACCTAGAATTGAATTCCAGCTCTGGATGCTGACTGTGACTTTTCTCATCCCAAATTTCACTTTCAATATCCTCCTTTTAGCTTTAAACCAACTGGTTCATGGCCTTATGTAAAATCCACCTTTTTTTTGGAGGGCGGGTTAGCTATTTCTTCCTCTTATGTTGCCTTCGACCCATTTCTAATGTCACTGCATCACAGCAGGCATTGTAATGGTAAACAGCTGCTTCAAACCTGTGCAGCATCCAAATAAAAGCCAAGAGCATCTGCGTGGTTTAGACTGAAATGGAGTGTATCATCTTTTTTTGATATCAGTTCAAAACTGTTGCAAAGCTTTTAAAAGTTTAATCTTAGCCTGGCTTGATGTCAGAACCTGCTTGGTTTTTGGAATCGACTTGGCCAACTTCTGCAGACTTGCTTGGTTTTCTCCACCACACCCACACATATATAACAATATTCAACACATCCTCCTCCTTTCTTCTGCTTCCCTGCTGCTCTTCTCCACCATCTGGGATGGATGGGAGTGTTGTGCTACCATCAGCTCCCTGGTGTAAGAACACGACGGAGCACAGAGCGCAGCAAACTCAAGCATACCCCCTTGACATTTTGGAAACCCCTTGGCTGGCTCGCCTTGAGTTGATTAATGAGCTTGAGTACTGGCTGCACCTATGGAAGATTTAGTCTCACACACATGCATAGCTTAAGTTGATTAAAGAAAGGGTTAATGTGACACAAAGCATCCCATAGGCGATGTTGGCCTTGTTTTGGTTGAGCTGAAAACAGAACCCCTGACAGTGTTGCTAAATAGAAACAACATATATGCACAGTTCTTTTTAAAGAGATATAGGCCACAAAGTCTGCACAAAAAAATTCATCAGCTGTTCCAAAACTACTCTAATGTAAAGCATTCCCTGATGAAAAAAGTGTATTTTGTAGTTTTAATAAATTAGGTTAACACTGATAACGGACTATGACATTCAATGCATCCACCTCTCTAATCATCCAGCATTTGGGTCACCATATACTGCTCTGCAATGGCAAATTATCCACTTATTTTGCCATTTTTAAACCACTCTGTATTCATCTTCCCTGCTTGCAGAAGCTGCTTTTTATGCACCCTATTTATGCTCTTATAATTGTCTCTTTGTATGTATATGTTTAAGCACTTTTATCTGAAAAGTGCTCTATAAATAAAGTTTAATTTTGATTCTGTGTGTGTTGCAAACACTAGTGAACAGCAGCATGAAACCAGTGTATCTTACCAGAAAGCACGCCGGTTATGTCAACATGCCATCTGGATTTATTAGGACGAAATTTTCTGCTAGACAACAAAGACCCTGATTTTTACTGTCCAACAACAGTTCATGCTCAAGTCCAAGTTTAACTTACAGAGAATGCTATGGATGGACATTCTTTTTTCCAAAGAAAGAAAAAAATACTACTTTATACTTAAGGCAAGGCAGTTTATTTGCATAGCACATGTCATATAGTAGACAATTCAAAGTGCTTTATATAAAACAAAAGCATTACAGATATTAAGAAATAGTAAAAGGCAGCAACACATAGCAAGAATCACAATAAAATAAATTACATTAAAATGATTAAATCCAAGATAAGTTAAAAAGTTACCATGCAGATTTCATGCATAGGCACAAGAGAAAAGAAATGTTTTTAACCTGGGTTCAGATCTCTTAGTCCTAGTTAAAACTCTAGCAGCAACATTTTTTATAAGCTGCAGATTTTTAATGCTTTTTTTAGGAAGTCCTGTTAAAAGACCATTACAGTAATCTAGCCTACTGGAGATGAATGCATGGATGAGTTTCTCTTGGTCTTTCTGGGAGACTAAACTTTTAATTCTGTTGATGTT
>JBAFTB010000027.1:14177209-14188278 GCA_037177355.1 Melanotaenia trifasciata | reverse complement strand
CTATACATATCTTCTGTACAGTCCTCTGAGACAACTTGTTGTGATATAGGGCTATACAAATAAATTTGATTTGATTTAAATTTGATTTGATTTGATTTGATTTGATTAACTTGATGTAACTGATTCAGTCAGGACTGGGTAGCAGAATTTAACAGAATACATGAAAATGCCATCTTTGGAGAGCAACAGTTAATTGATGGCTGTATTCTTTTCACAGCAGAGAAAAAATCTCTCAAAACTTGGTTTTGGAGCTCCCTTAGAAGCAAATATGTTATCGAGATCTATATGGGGGTGTTTCCCCATCTTTAATCAAGAGTGTAGTTGTTTGATTTGAGAGCAAGATTTCTTGTTTTCGCGCTCAAATATAATTTTGCTCTCTCTCAAAACTCTGCTCTCACACTCTCTTCTTTCTCTCAAGTATGTTGTTCTTCCTTTCAAAACTCTGCTTTTCTTCTCAAGTTTAGTGTTGCAGGTTCAATCTCCTGCGCTTAAGCTTGGTCTCTTTCCCTCAAACTCATTCACAAACTCTATGCTCTCAAAACTTCTAATCTTCTTTAATTTTACTTTTTCCCTGTCTCTCGGGTCGCTGATTGAGCTGTCTGTCAAACCTCCTCCAGCCAATAGAATACTAGATAAATGCTGACAGAGCAAATAGTCTGCATGGGTGTGAGAGCAGAGTTGTAAGAAAGAGCAATTTGAATTTCGAGTGCGAATACAAGAAATCTTACTCTCAAATCAAACAATTACATTTTCGTCACTGCAAGACCTCATCAGAGCAAATCCACAGACTGAACCATGGTGTGAAAGAACATCATAAGGCTCAATAATTGAAAGGTTTAAAGCATACTCATGATCCAAAGCATCTAACTTCCTCTTTAAAACAAATGGAAGCAGTAAAATGACATTAATGGCCTCCAGTAGCACTAGGTCACTGCTGTATATTGATGATGTGTCAGAATGCAGCAAAGTGATTTGGACTGCCCTGACAGTACAGATGGATAATGACCCATCCAGAGAGTTCTTCAGGGAACAGAAAGACCGTATTCTGCAGCGACTGATCACAACCTGATTGATCTGCATTACACTTGATAAAGACAAAAAGCAGAAATAGCCCACACACACATCGCCTACCCGAAAAAGCCTCAGCAAAGGCCAAGTAATACAACACAAATGAGGAAATACAGTCTGTAGTGATGCACATTGTTCCATACTTCATTGTCAGAGGATAGCAGGCCTCTCAGGCCTTGAAGGGCAACTCCACTTTCAGTCATGTGTGGGAGCATTCATGAATGGGTGGGAGCTAAAAAAAAAAAAGGACTTTATAGAACTTCTAGAGTTAAAAGGTGCAATATAAATGCAGACGATTTACCGGTTAGCAGCACATGCAGGAAAGCGTGAAGAGGGTGGATGGAAAAAGAAATAGAAAAGAGGAAGGAAAAGGAGCCAGTAAGTTCAATGAAGTCTTTTTTTTTTTTTTTTTTTACTTTCTTGACTTTTGACCATCATCTAAATTCTGTCCAAATCCTTTTTTCTGCAGTTTCCATTAAGGTCAAAGAAAGTAATTTAAGCAAAGATGAACTGTTGTGGCTTTTTTCGTGATAGATGCCATCTTTAGCTATGTTGAACCTTATACTACATATACAGAATGGGATACACATGTGTGGTTCTCTGGCCTTCATCTCCTCGAGTTGCACTTAAAGGATTGAAATAGTGTCTTTGATGGCAGGGGGGATGAGTTACTGGTCAATTTTTTCACCAGGTTCCACATATATGACCCTCTTTGAATTCTAAAATGAAAAAGACATCTGCAAAGTCTTAAATCTGCTTTAGCTTTATTAAGTTCACAGATCTTGGGCTGACATGACGACAGCAGCTGGAAACGGTGCTGAGACGCGAGCATCAGTGAATACTGGGCTGCTGGGGGACGATGCACATCAATAATCCTCATCAATCTCCAGAGAAAATTATGAAGCGTGTTCGTTTAAAATCCAATTATCCTCATTACTGTTAGTAGTCAGTGCATGTTAATGATGCGTGAAATAGATGATCAAATTCGGAGGCCGGTGTTGCTACTGTGAGTCAGGATGTGATGACAAAAAGATGCCACAAGATGGAGAAAGAGTTCTGCTGTGTTTCTTGTGAACAGATGTGGCTCAAACAGAGCAGTGATCAGAAATGAATAGAGGAAAAAGAGGGTCTTTCATGATGATAAGCTCTAATTAAGTACATTTAGGAAATTCATATAATTAGTTTTAATAAATTAGGGGCTTGCTGTGTAAAACACTTAAAGAAAATCCAGTCATTAAGTATTTTAAATGTGGAGAGATACAGCTAAGAAACAAAATGAAACTGCAAGTATTGACTTAAAGACTTTTTTCATCTACTATTACTGTAAAATAATATATCTTTATATACACAAGAGCAGACAAAGTTTATAAGAACCAGCCCAGAGAGCCTGTCCTAAACGTCACTGATGACTTATTATAGTCCAGGCACAGCTAAACTGCAGCTGTCTCTGATGTTAAAAAGGCATGATCCCTCCTCTCTGTCTTGTAACCCAAAATAACCAAAGTGAAATCAGGGCCTTCTTATTGTAAGAGTCTGACAATGTTGTGTTTGTCCTTTCAAGAGTGAAGAGAAGGAGAAAGGATTAGGAGCAGAGTGCAGTGAAATCTCCAGCTGTAAACTACATGACAGATACTAAATCAGTAAACTTGGTTTAAGCTGTTTTCTCTCATTGTTTTGACAAAACACAAAGTAATGCAGCAGGTCAGGCCCCTATTAATCATGTCACTTTCCATCAGGTCCAACAGGATCTCTACTTTTTTTTCTTTTTTTACAGGGAATTGTGCTTCTCTGAACATCCCCTTCAAATTATCATGAAATTGTATAAAAACCTCACAAATTAGAAACCAGCTTGTACCATCATAATAAGATTTTGTGTGCAGTACCTGCAAACTCAGTGACTTTCAATGTCATTAAGATATTAGAGTGTGTACCTCCCATCACAGATGGTCTGACTGAACACACATCACAACGAATTAGGGCTGCAACGACTGGAAAATCCTCACTATTCCCACTGCTCCCAGCTCTGAACCACTGCCTCCTTACCTGCACCATGAAGATTGGCATGTTTTGGAAGCTTCACTTAGCAAACTGCAGTGTATCTCAAGGTCTGAGCTATAGCTTGCAAATTCTGCCAACATGCCTCCTGACAACTCCCTAAGGTTGTAAGAGCTATAAATAATGCTGTCTTTGCTCCGAATAATAGTGTAATTACTACCAGTACTGCATGGTAGAACATTAGAAAACACCTCCTCTCGTAACACCTCTAACAGCACCTCGCACCTAACTCTAACTTACTTTGCACTTTATCTGTTCACCTTGTATTCTGTCCTTTAATTTAATGTTTAATGTCATTGCCAGAGTTTTTTATTGTACTTGAAAGTTGCTTTAGATAAAAATGCTTGCTAAATGATGAAATGCAATTGTTATGCCTTGTCTGGTGGTGGTCAAGTCCAATGTAACCACATCAATCACAATTTTCATAACATGGAAACGATCCAGCTTCTTCAAATCTCAGGCAGCCAAACGACATTAAAATTAAACATGGGCCAGTTCAGACACCAGCACACTTCACTGTTGTTGTCAGCACTGGGTGATCTCAAAAGAGGGATCACATTATCATCTATTATAACTATTATAAAATTCACAACACCACCCGTTATGAACCGGGACGCGTGTTGTTGTGCACCTAGGAAAGACGTGACACGGAAACAACTTTACCACTGGCTAATTCATTACAAAGAAGGAATGATTTTAAATTTTACATGTCGGATTACTTGTGGGGAATCCATATGCAAAGGGTTTACCTAGTTTACTTTTTCAGACCAGGCTTGGTTCAGCAAGACTAAGCTGAATCGCATGTTTTACTGAAGGTCTTGAAACATGGTAAAAATACTATGAGTGCTGCAGTGGCCTGCCTGCAATCAAGACCTGTTACAGATTTAAAATCATTTATTCCTTGTGTAACAAAAATATACTAAAAGAGAGGCTGTTGAGCAGCTGAGGAAACTTAATATGTCGTATTTGTTCTGATGTTTAAGTCATGGCATTCTGTTTTTAATCAGACTTTAGACAGCATACCGACATTTTTCAAACCTTGTTGATAAATAATTTGCACACTACCCTCATTCCAGGATGTGTTTATAGATTTCTCTGCTAATGAGTGGAGTGTTTTTTTTACCTGCTGTTTTCCTGGTGATTACTTAGCTTTGATTATGTAGTCAATACTTGCAAGCACAGCCATATCAGGCTAAACAAGCAAAAGAAAAAAAGTTCTTTGTAAATCAAAGTAAATTCTCTTTATAAAGCTTTAATTACATGTTGATAAAACCCTTTAGGTTTTGCAGATTTGTTTCATTTTGTCCGTAGGATTGTTGTTGGCCACAGAAAGACCTCAGAATGTCACGCAAAGTTGCTTGCTGAGCAGCCAGAAGGCCTACAGGCAGCTTTATGAATCAGCTCAAATGAGGTTCATTTTTATTTATTTTAAATAAAACTTAAAGGATAAATAAAATATATGACGTTTCATAAATCATCTCAATTATAGCTTTGGATGTTTCTCTGTAGAAAGCAACATACACTTTGAAGTTCAGGAGCCATTTTCCATTTAAAAACACAGTTTCTGACATTTCCCAAAATACCAGGCAGTGCATTAAAGCACCCTTGCAAATCATTACAAATCACTTGATTACACACTCCCAAGACATCTGGACACTCCAGATTACCTCTCCAACTTCTAATATTTTTCCCATCCTGGGGAGTGTTTGTGTTCAATGCTCCAGCTGAGAGGTGCTGAACCAACTTTCCACATGACCTTATCTTTATAATGTGCCACTCTGGGGAGATTTAGTTTAAAATGTAAGGCCAAATCCAGTTTAATAGAGAAAGTATGATGTTGATGTAGGGCAGCCACTCCTGTGCATGCTGGTTGGGACATGTGTGCACATGAAATCTGCATGCACTCCTTCTGATGTATAAACAGTATGACATATTCTTTATCTAAGCACAGCTTTAGCCTCTATTAAAGGTCACTGACGAGTCAAGTAACCAAGAGTACAAATTTACAATGATGGGAATATGCAGTAAAAAGCTAAATCTACTCATTTGCTGTAAACTGGGAAGAAAATCTAGGCTAAGAAAAAGAAGAAGCAACATTAATTTGAGTTGAGGTATTCTCATATATACCACTGTTATCCTCTTCCTATCTTTGTGTTCATTTAATGAAATCAAAGATTGATCGCCAGCTTCAACATGCAGAGCGGAACAGACAGGTGGGTGGAAGTTAATGTAGCCCTAACGCTCAATTCATCCTGAATGTCTTAGCTAATGTCAGACTGTCCAAATCATGAAACATAAATTCCTGATTATTCAAATGGAACTGAAACGTAAACAAGCTTGAATAAACGAGGTTGGATAAATAAGTGCTCTTGTTATAGACGGGGATTAAAAACAACAGTTTCCATGCTCAAAAACCACATGGGACTTAAATAAACACGGAGAAAACTCATCTTTGTTTGCACCCTTCTGAGCAACTATGAAATTGAGATAATGTGATTAATTCCTGGTATCTGCAATTATATGCTGTGACATGAAATTACTAATTATCATTTGAGAGCAGAAGATTGTACCACAGGCGGCTGTATATGTGGGGGAGCATGCATGCTGTAGGCCTGCAGAAGTTATTTTTCTAACTGCAGTCTGTGACAAATCGCTTAATACCAACAGGAAATTGTATGTACTGTACTTTCATTAATTTTTTTTAAAGCAAACAGTCACTTTAAGTTCCTTATTTAGGCTTTAAATATCAGATGTATATCAAATATAATATATATATATATATATTAACTTGTAGTTATGGCCTAATAATGGCCAGATATCCTTTGATATTATGTTTTAATAAATATTTATTTTCACCAGAAAGGCACCGCAATTTAAACGTTTTGTTTTAGGTAAAAAAGGTAAAACTGATAATCCTCAAAAGCATTTTGATCTGTAAAAGATCTTCAACCTAACAACATGTATAGCTTAAGTGTTATGTCACTAGTATAAATTTATAGTATTATTGCATTATTTATGCTTACTTTTGATATATTCCATTAATCTATCTAGGGAAGTTGTTATTTTACACATCCTATCTTATTACGAGACTGGAGTCAGAGTTAAGCCAAGCTAGAGCACCTCACAGAGGACGCAGGGTTAAAGGCTTCGCTCAAAGGCCCAGGAGTGGCGGCTCCGCAGCTTGCTTCACCTCCCGACCTTCTTGTCAGTTACCCAAAGCCTTTAGAGTAGAGCCAGCACTGCTGTTGTGCTTGTTAATACAATAAAATGTAAGCTGCATTTCAATGCTGTTATTGTCTGAGTGTGCTGACCTACAAAATCAACTTAATTCATATCATTACATCTGTACAAACAAAAATGATCATACTGCTAATTCCACTTTCTAAAACAAAAGCGACTAATTTCATTAGCTAAGAAACCCAAAGTAGAAATATTTTGAAACAAAAAATAAATTGAGAAATAACGAAAATCAGAGCAATCACCGTCTAATGCAGGTTACAATGTTTGTGCTTAAGAAAATACCACATTTTCCACTTAAGATTAAATAAAAACAACTGACAAGATCACAGTGTAACTGCATTCTCTACGACAGACACCTATTTGACTGTTATATATAACTATATATGAACTATATTTCTGAAATTAAAAGATTGCATGATCTTTATAAACAGTAGCATTGCAATATTATCAAATCCAATATTTTGTCTGACAGATATCTGCTTTTATGACACACTCAGCCTCTAACTGTCCTCTAAACTGTCAGTATTAGGAAAAAAAAGTGCACCTTTAGGTGTAGTGTTACTGCACATAGCTATAAACCTAATTGTAATAAGATAAGGTCCGAAACTTTTGCGTTCATGGATTACACACAGAGCTTTGAGATATGTCTCACAATTTATAACATGATACCATTTTAATATGAGACATGGAGTTTTATTTTCAAGAGAGATCTGTTTCAAATAAGCAAATAATTGAATAAAATTCATTAAAAACAAACATGAATATCAGTACAGTACACAATATAATTCCATTAAAATAAATTTAAAATAATGAAAACCAAACCAGTCTGATCTAGCTTTCATTATAAACAAATTTATTATGTCTTGAATTGGTTTTTCTTCATGTTTACCTCAACAGTCTTTATTAAGCTGATTAAGCTTTGTCGAAAACAAAAAAGGTTGTTGCACTTTAAAACAAGTGTTCAAGCACAAATCTGTCCGTATGTACGTGTAACACCTCCGCTTATTGTCAAGGGATAAAGACCACCAAGCTAATTCAGTGGAGTAATAAAGGATTTGCTCTAAACTCCAGATTAATTGGGATTAAGCACTTAAACGTTTTAGGTCTTGTTGAGGCTGAAAAGGAGGTGAGAGAAAACACTTTTCACGCCAGCGTGGCTCACTCAGCCCTGAGGGAGAAGGCATTCATAAACAGTGTGATGTCTACCACTTTAGAACACGGCTGAAAGAAGGAACCCATGAACACCAGCCAGCTGTGAGCCAGTTAATACCACTTTAAGTGTGCAAAAGTATCGGATGTGTGTGTGGGAACTGGTGTTTCAGATTTCTCATCTATATTTTTCTGGTCGTTGCCTGGAAGAATGGAGGCGATTATCACACCCAAAGCCTGAACACCTTGGTTAGTGAAGGAACAGGAGGGATGAACAGCCATAAAGCTGTTATCTGTGAGTAGGTATGAAAGAGAATAAATTGGGGAGTGGTTATTTTTAAAATCCGTACAGTTTATAAGCCCAGTTTCATTTTGAAAGCAAGGGCCGTTCTACTCCATTGCTCTGTATTTGTGTCCACAAACTCCAATACCCTCTGTAGCTCTGAGCCTGTGAAGTTTTGACATATACAAGTGCTGAGAGTTGGTTTGTACCTATAATTGCTTTCTCTGGGGAATATTTTTGCTATTAAGTGCTGAAATGTTAGTCACTTTCAGTTATTATTCTTAAATATGAAGGAAAGACATTGTCTTCACTTTAAGTGAGGACGTTTCATGCTTCTTTTTGTGTTAGAGAATCCCTTTTTTAATGTTAGGCTTTTTAAATGGATCCACACTTTGACATGCTTTAATTTCTGAAATATTGCATACATGCTGAATAGCACACTGATTTAATCTGAGAACTTCCATTACACCCCCACAAACTGGATTTCTTCCTCTTGGCCCAATGAAACTCTTAACCAGCACGAGTTCCACTAATTTTAGGAGAGTAAGCTCAACCTCTGCGCTTTCACACTAAAATTAGATTAGGGCAATTTACCGGCTAGCACATATTGGGATCATGCGTTCAAGATAAGTAAAATCATAAACATAGAGGGCAGCTGGGGCCTGAGGAACGTGTGAAGAAACGCTGTGTTATGTAATTGGAAGGAGTAAACAGATTAATGAACGAGCAAAAGAGCTAATCTGCTAATTAACCTTGTCAACCAGAGGTTGCATTTCACACCTTTTATTTTTAACCTCAGCTTGGCTGTCAGACATTAATTTCAGTGCAGGACAGGCCTTCGAGGACAGCATCCTTCAATGTGAAAAGTTTATATAAGGGACACAAGTAGAGGAAGAATCAAGTTTTAACAGCAAATAACCGTTGTCTCCCCCATTTGGCAGCCAGAGAAATGACGTAAGCACTGTTGATGTGTGGATAACATGAACGCCTGAAGGAAATCTACTCCAAACAACAAATGCAAACCTGACAAAACCAGTCCTGTTTGCCTGTAGTGTTTCTTTTCGTTTTCCACCTATAAAGCGAGTAGCAACGCTGTTGGCTCTTGCCTTGGCAGAGTTATGTAATTGTCAATGTTTGTTTACTGAGCAGTTCCTTTGTTTGATCAAGATCCTCCACAAGCTACTGAGCTGGATGCAATAAAAGTTGGTGGAGCTGTGGACCATGAAGAGAGAGAAAGGAGCACTTTAACTTTGTATCTGCATCCAGACCATTTTCTTTAAAATCGAAATAAGTCATTTGCCCTGGATCCCATTTTAGATTTAGACTGCAATCCTTGCTTTGAGTTTATATGTTTTTCTGTGACTGGATGCATTATCATACTAAAAAACCTAAAACCATCATTACAAAAGTTTTGATTGAGTGTATCAAATACCCAAATTTGGAATGCTATTGTATGCTATGTTGGGAAACCACTGTTCTTGAGGAAATAGTATAGACCAGTTACGAGGGATGCAGTCCTGCAGGTTTTCAGTGTGTCCCTGTTCCAATACACCTGACTCAAATTAAATGGATCCAACACCATATGGAGTTCTGCACAATGACTCATTCATTGAGGTCAGCTATATTGGAGCAGGGAAACATCAAGAAACTGCAGGACTGCAGCCCTCAAGGGACCAAATTGAATAGCCCTGGTACAGCCTATAACCTAGGGTCCCTGACCACTCCAGGTTCCAAAGAGGATTAGGGTGTCCGAGAGGTTTTGCCTGTACACAGCCTGTGTAATTGTTAAATTTAAGGTCATGTCCATACAGAGATGAGTTGAGGTGCTTCCACTTAACTTTTTAATCGTTTGCTGCCATGAGTCTGCGTTTTGGGAGCCGGAAAAAAGAAACTCTGAAAAAACCAGCTCTTCAAAGTCGATAAACGGTGTTTTTCAAATTCTGCATACAAAGATATATAGCATATATTAATAAAAAGGCCTTTTCATGAGCCACACATTAAGCATCCAATTAATGTGTGCCATAGTAGGATCAGTGAGCTGTTAGAAGAATGTAACATAAATTTTTCTTGCACCATGTCATTATTAAACATGTCTGAAAGACACTACAGTGCAAATGATTTTTCCTTTTTAAAAAATAAAAAGTAAAAATAGGTTCGGAACCAATAGTATAGCTCATGTACATTATTGCCAAGACTTAAATTTATTAACAATTATCTATTTTTTTTGACTCTGAATCCCATTTCCTTGAACCGATTTCTTAAGGTTTTGTTACATACATGGACTCTTGTTTATGTATTTCATTCTATTTTTTTTCCTTTCAATGTATGGAATCTGTTTCCAAACATACTAGTTTGACTTTTCTATCCTGACTCTTTGATGTCTGTACTGGTCTACTTGTATGTTTCTCTTTTAAAACCTCAGCTCAAAAGGTCAAATTTGAAGACAAAGTTGACTGGAAACAACCCAAAATTTTAAATGAATCATAATTTTTAAAGGGACATTGCGTAATTTTCTGTTGTTTACTGGCCAAAATTGATGTCTCTTTTTATATATGTGTTATCGTTTTGTATTATTATTATCGTATGTATTAGGACCTCTGCTAATGATCTGATACATTCTTATGAGTGAAGAATATTAGATTTGTTCATACAAATGATGGGTAAGCCGGTAGGAAAGTGCCATGTCAGTCTGCCATCTTGTAACTACTGCCACCAGCAAGGAACAAATAGCACCAATGCAAAATTCTTGCAAGCCCCGAACAGCGATTGAGACACGAGAGAGGCTTACTACCCTGCAAGTTGGAAAATCTGTTAAATTCTTAATGACAAAAATGCAGGACCATGCATATGCAGCAGCAGTATGGCAGCTGCTTTCACCATCAAAAAGTGACCTTCGAAAGGTAGTGTGACCATATGATATAAAAAAGAAGGGCTAGCCTTCCCCATTTGGAAGGAGCTCAAGAAAAATAAAAATTTTAAAAGGGATGCTGAAGTTAACAGCTCTCTTTTCAACAAGTAAGTCAGCGTTACTGTTTTATTAGACAGTGTTGCTTGTTGCAGCATAACATTTGATCGTGCTAAAATACACCACATGTTTACGTGGTTTCACTCACTTTTATAGTCACGAAAAAAGCCAGCTTTCAGTCGCGGTAAAGCCAGACTAAAAGCCTTTGGGAAGGCTTTATAAACAGGCTTTTAATCAAATCAAAAAATCAAATCAAATTTATTTGTATAGCCCTATATCACAACAAGTTGTCTCAGAGGACTGTACAGA
>JBAFTB010000027.1:14145124-14173641 GCA_037177355.1 Melanotaenia trifasciata | reverse complement strand
AGTTGAATTTTATGGTTTTTGCAGAATATGTACAGTCCAGAAAACAAAAATATGCAATAATACCGGATCACGAATAAATCACACTCCTCCAGCCTCATTCCCTTGATCATTCACATCGCTCACCTCCCAGTGACATGACACAAATATGACACATGATGAATACAGCAGCTCATCAACTATAACAGAAAGAAAGACAAATAATTTAAAGTCCTCACAGGAGCTGATGTTTGAAGGAGCATTATCGAAAACTGCTCCCTGAGCTTCATTCAGATTCTTTGTCAGCTTTCACAGCCTGCTCTCTGGGGGTTTAGTATCAAATCCTGGACATGACAAGTAATGGCTATTTATAGCGTACGATGTGTTAAATAATAGCCTCTGAGATCACTCACTCTGAGCTGCCTGACAATGAAGGAAAGTCATGTTCGAAGCTAGTGTTTACTGACAAACATCAAAAAGCTAACACAGGAGGTTGGCAATTGTCTTTTTCTGTCTTACCCTTAGTCTTTTAGAGCTTCTTATAGCACTGTGTAAATGAGAACAGCTCTCTGGATGAAAGAAATAAATGAAAAAGAACCCATATCCAGTGAAAAGTAAATTAAACATTCAGCCATTTAAAGCTCATTGGTCATTTCAAATGATGGGGAATATGAACCTGAACCAATATCTTTAAGTTATCTCAGTTGTTAGTCTGCTTTCATCATATACTATAGTCTTCCCTTCCTTACATCACTCATATCCATTATTCCTATTTTCCAATACTGCTGCCTTCACTCAGTTCATCTTTAGTGTCATGTTTTTTGCATGCCGCTTCCCTCAGCCCCATCCCTCCAGATTTCTCTGACCTCCTCACACATACTGTCTTTACTGTTACAAGACTGCATCTCCATTTTTTTTTTTCTCGAACTCACACACTCTTAGGCACACACAGAAACTTGGGCAGGTCTTATCACACTCAGCTCTGGGGCAGTTTGACACTGAAGAATGAGCCCGGTTCACCAGTTTTAAAACGAGGATTTCCTCTGGGGCAACTCAAACTATAAAACTGGGCCTTAAATAGTGGATAGTGGTAATATACTTTAATGAGCATTTTGGCCAGAATAAGATACTTCAACTTCTTAGTGTGATAAAAGGCTGGAGAAAGTTTGAGAACTTTTATGTGCTACTTAGTTTTTAAATAAAAAATGAGACTATTGCATTTGATTACTTTTGAAGAAATCCACATTATTCAGTTGATTAGGTCTGTACTCAACGCAATGGACATGGAAGTAAAAGAACAGTGAAGTATGAAATAGATGTACCAATTTAGGTATGCAAATCGAGTATATGTGGGCCTTTATCTTTAACATGGTCTCAAACTTTAAACATTTTTTTCTGTTTTTCCCTCCATTGGATTTTACTCCCTGCTGTTGTTTTGGATTTACTCCATTTCACCATCAAACCAAATCAGCTACATGTGATCTGCAGCATGGGCACACTATAGCCACATTGTGTTTAAAATAGAAATGGTTATGAAAGCATACAGAGATGTAGATCACTTGTTGTCAGACATGGGAAGGCAACTCATTTGGCATAAAATCCATAATTAAAGATGTCCTTGCGTGTTGCATGGTGACCACTGTGTAGTATGTTTTTGGGAATGCAAATATAATATTTCTCTAAAAATGTATTTCTTGGTATTGATACTGTATTTGGAGTCAGAAATTTGTAGCAGATTCTCGTTTTATTTGTTTGTTTCCAATGTTGTATTGGTGTGTATAGTATACACAAACTCACACGAAGCTTTATACTTGAAATTTGACTGAATACATGGTCCAATTTCTAGGATATATTTACCAGAAAGAGAAAAAGAAAGTTTATTTAAGTTTAACATGATCATCTTAAATATAGGTTCAATCGGTATTTTATACACTGGAGACATTTTTAAAGAATACCTCTTGTATCAGTAATACATAAACAATACTGGAACCGTCCTGTAGTCTGCTTCTTTAAAGTCAATAATGAACCTTATCTGATGGAACTGGTATCTTTGAGGCTTCAGGTGTAACTGCATGACAATTCATTATTCCATCAGTATAGTCTCATATGCTTAAGAATATTTTAGAAATTACACAGTCAATTAGTGCATCCAGAAATAAACCTAAAGTTGTATTATGGAAGGTACAATGGATCTTCTTGTTTCATGGTAATTTCAGATGGACAGAAAGACAATGGACATGTGTTTTGTCCTCATTTCAGCTTGATTTAGCAGGAAATGGATATCAGGTTTTATGTGCTGAAAATGAAACATCATCCTACCTGTTAGAGTAAGGTGGAAAAGAAAATGTCTGTAATGGTTCAGCGGTATCCATGGCATGGGAGAGCAGTATTTGTGTGAAGGTGCCATTTATGCAAATTCATATAAATAGCATATTCACACATGTATTGGTCATCCATGGTACGGACAACCAGTATGTGTAAAGGTTCCATTGATGCATAAGTGTATACTCTTAATTTTTAGTGACACGGTACCATTAAGGAGATTTCTTTTCTCCAGAGGTTGTTGGTTTTTTGAGGAAAAGATCTCATTCTGCATGGCTTACATTATCTGGTTTCAAAGATTTCATTTATGTGTTTGTGAAATGTCTACTATATAGATTTCCTCTTTAACTGGTTGGACCTTATGAATAACTTCTGAGTTTGAATAGAAAAAAAAAGACTCTATAGAAGAGATATATAACTTTTCAAGGATGGGTTTATGTCAATCTAACAAAATGTCAGATTTTAAATAGCATTTTCCACCTGATTGTTCAACATTTCTATAGCAAAGTGGATGAAAAAAAAAATGTAACTCCCAAGCTGTCATCCAGGCATCCCTCTGCTTTTTGTCTGAGGTGGTCTAAAATAAAAATAAAAAAATAAAAAACACAGAATGACAGCCCTATTATACAAAGACACAGCTGCCAACTGTTCAGGACGAAACAATGGCCACCATTATCCATAATTAATATCTTCTTGGTTGTTTTAGGGACCATGGTTATGCATATTTCAAAGAAATATCCAGTGAATATGTTATGTATAGGACTTGTACGACGATTGGACAAAAGGAATCAACATCCCAGAAACTGATGTGAACTTCACTTACTAGCATCTGCTCATAACGTCCTCCCAGAGGATTCTGTTGCTAGGGGACCAGAAGACTAATTTGGCCACTGCATTGAATATGCAGTGAAAAGGCCTGGAAGAAGCATTTTGTATATGTCAAATAAATGCCAGAGGAAAACTAAATGGTCACATAGGGATTCATGCATATGTAGTGTTGCTGTACTGTACACACAAAACATACTGTAGTTATTTACCGTAACTTAAAGTGACATAAATAATGATATAATAAAAATAAAAAAAATCTAAATTTAATTGAAACTTATCTGATTTATGATCATTCATAGTCGAATGACCCACATTTATTATTGTGATTGTACTGCATGCTCATCAACAGCAAAAAACAAAAACAAAAAAAAAACATACTGGCAACATACTGTTAAGTTTATCAGATAAAAATTTTCTTCTGGATTTTGTGCAGGAAAAAATGACTTACTTACGATTCAGCATCATATATTTTGAGTTTTTAAATTTATTCAGGAGTCAGTGCTCCATATGAAACAATATATACTTGATTTATCACAAAATCTTCCATTTATCAAAATCACAAAAAATTATTACGATTTCATTTCAACATGTTCTTTTAATAAAAATAGTCCGTACCTCATTCTATAAATTGAGCTTTAAAATGTTCAGGAAAATGATTTCTTTTCATGTAAAAGAAAACTGAAAGAATACATGTTTATTTATAGATATTAAAGCTAAAATATATTGACTAAAGATGAGTATAATATATATACATTTTAAAATCAACCAAGGTTGTACTAACTTCTGTCAATGAGGACTGGACCATCAAGAACTCTCCCTTTGGCCACAACTTAGTTCAAAATTAATTTTCCTCATTGCAAGTGGTGAGTTAACCTGGAGGAGGCAACCTGTAGCTTTTCTAGGGTGGACCTGACTAAAGTCCCAGATGCCAAATCTCACCCATCAACTACTTGCCAGCAAGCTCCCTTGGGTTAAGAAGTGGCTCCAGGGGGGTGGCCTGATTTCCCTGTTTTTGGGCAAGCTATATAATACTTTCTCGTGCTGCTCATAGTATGACCCATTCTTTGAAGTCACTGTGTTGGATACCCTACCAGGGGCTAATGCTCAGGTTCATGTAAGTACTCAAACCCCTCCACCACGGTAAGATGACAATTCACAGAGAGGAAATCAGCAATAAAGGTAAACTGTTCTCTCCATGTTGGGACTGAGGTCCTGCCCCAAGTTCAGGAGTTCAAGATTCTCAGGGTCTTGTTTAGGAATGTGGGAAGGCTGCACCGGTCTGTTAAGGCCCAGTTTTTCTCAATGCAGAAGAAGGCAGTCTGACATGTGACCAGGAAAAGAAACAAATGTTAGAAGAAGATGAAAATCAGGAAGAAAACTTAAAAGCAGAAGAAGAATAAAGACAAACACAACAACTGTAGAAATTGCATGAAGTTTTGATGAAAGATTAAATGTGAATGTTTAGAGTATGTTGGGTGGTTTGAAACAACTTTGTAGGGATGCATTACTGATGCCAAATGGTGTCTGAAACTGAAATTGGCTTGCAGACGTGAACTCTGAACTTAGCAACACTGGCAAAACAAAACATGCATGGAATCATGAGAATGGCGACATATAACAACGTTCAAAACAGACGTCGCTAATGATGTACGTAAGAGAGCATAAATGGGCCTTTATTGGATAATCTATTTTCCAACTCTCACCTTTAGTCTTGAGCTGTGGGCAGTAACCTAAACAAGGACTGAGTCTGAATGAGGAAGGAAATGTAAGGAATGAGTTTGCAGTTGTGTGTGGGCTCTTCTGTAGATATAAGGTTTACAAATGCTTGACGCAGAAGACAGGTACACAGACAGACGGACACTTCCGTCCATCTCCTGTGTTGTTTATGTGTGTATTTGGTATGTTTTTGGTGAGCTTTTGGAATCTTTTACCTGATGCAGCAAATTGAGCAATACCACTGGAAACATCAGGGGAAGTGTTGAGCAGTATACCTGACATGCAGCCAGTAAAACAAACAGTCCAGAGAATAAAGCGGGACACACACAAAATAAGGTGACGAGAATAACTGTAGAGATAGTGGGAGCTTTTGAAGAAAGGCTGTGTGAGTGTTTTGGGTGGTTGGAAAAAAACTTTATAGCAACACATTACTGCTAACAATCAGTGTCTGAACCTTATATCAGAACGTGGAAGTGACTTCTGAACTCAGCACTGCTCACTAGTGGATGAATTCACTGAACAATCAAGGCAACATAAAAGACAGATGGAAGCTTAAAGGGTGATGGCAAATGACAACGCTTAAAACAGATGTACCTATAACATATGTAAGGGAACATAAATGGGTGAGAAGCTTAGTCGTCCTGGAAGTTAGCTTGGGCATCAGGATGCATTCATGTTAAGGTGTCCAGAGTACATCGCACTGTAACAAGGGCCTGGAAAAGACCCAGGGCTAAGATGAACAAGCTGGAAGAGGTGTCCAGGGAGAGGGAGGTCTGGGCTTCCCTGCTTAAGCTGCTGCTCCACTAACTCAACCACAGATTAGCACTTGAAATTTAATAAATGAAGGTACTGCGGTCTGACTTTATCATGGTTATAAAACACACTTCCGGATATTGTCCTTTTCATGAAAATAAAATAGATTCGGTTGTCAGTGGTATCTGTTTTGATTTTGATGAAAATATTTAGTTTGGATTGATCATTGACTTGACCAGTGTAAATTGTATTGTGCACATGTTAGCATGTAAGTGATATAATAAGTGATGTTAATTGTGATGTGTTCTTAACTGAAAAACAGTAAACTTGTATTGTTTAGATTTGACATTTACCTACTCTGCTGGCACAGTGAATAGCCAGCAAGTAATTATGAAGCCCTACAGAATTCAAGTAGTATCTGAAATACATCAGCAGCCGTCCCCCAATATTATCTTATTAGTATCCTACAAAGTGAATATTATATTGTGAGTGTAATGAATGAAACTATATGAAAATACTTTATTACTTTTGAATGAAAATGATAAATAAGTGTATAAGTGGAATATGTTGAAAATCAATGCCAGCCAAATCTGAACTCATGTCAAATGAATTACTAGTTTTTAGCGTCCAGTGAAATAATAAAAAAAATAATAAACCCATTAAACAACTGTCAATGATTACTCAAAACAAATTTAGCTGATTAAAAGAAATTAACAGAAATTATTTAACTGGCACTAAGATATAATCCAAAACATTTGTAGCATGATTCAACAAAATTCAGTCTAACTCAGCATTCACAGCAGCAGAAAGCTTTGATAGGTTTCTCACAAAAAAATAAAGCTCCTACCGAGAGGCAGCAAACATGCCAACCCCCTTCATTTCTTTCTACACCTTGATGATTCAAGCTTAGCATCAGCACATTCTGACATACTCTACACTGTCCCTCCAGCGCGTGATCAAATCTGTTCTGATGCTGCCAGCTTGTCATTTAATGCCTCAGTGAGGTATGCACACAGACACACAAACATCCTTTTCAAGTGGGACTGCGTGAGTAAAAAAAAAATAAATAAATGAAAAATACTGTTAGAAAATAAATGCCTGCAGCTCAGAACACATTGGGGGTACAGTTGATGGGTGGATGCCTTAAGCGCTGACAGCTTTAAGACAGTGATTGCCTTGTTGGATTTTTCCCCAATTTCAGGACACATGCAGCTTCCTTTGTAGTCACAGGACTATTACAATTCATTGGACATATTCTAACACATTATGCCCTTCAGGGCTGTTTTGGATTATAAAAGGCTTTCCCTTATAAATTGTAACTCAGATGCAAATATAATAGGCAGAGTTAAAAATAGGGGGATTATATGATTAAAGGATAAAAATCTCCTTTGTTTATTTTCTTCTCTCATATTTCATGTTAGTTTCCTTTGTTTCCCATGCTGACTCAATAACTTCTTCTCATTTGCAGGAGGCTGAAAGGACAACACAGAATCCCTCGGGTTACACAATACTGACTCGAACGCGCATGCACGGACACAGGCACGCACAAAGAGTTTGGTCATACACAACAGTGCCCTCTCTCCTTTCATTAGACCCATGCACAGGTGCAGAGTATGCTGCTGGCTGATGAAAAATAATTTATCAAAGTCTGTGGTGCCATTGCAGCAACCTTTTTCACCAAATGTCACCTTCAAGGGGAGCTTCTTGCTCGTGTGTTATTGTTCTAAGGCAACACAGCCCAGTTATTGCCTGGAGCAACTAAATGAGGCTCCTATTATGAACGCTATGATTAAACGGCCCCTGGTGCAGTAACAAATCCCCAGATCACCCCGCCCCACCTTTAATCTACATTGTGTGTCTGAGAAAAGGGCATAGCCACTCTTCTCACCTATCAACCTTCTCCTTAATTGATGGTGATTTCACATTGTTTAAAACTTTTAGAGGTTCTGGCCTTAGATAGGGCTGTGGTTTCCAAAACATTAGGTGTATCCTGAGCTGAACTACAGCGTTGGTTTCAGGTAACAACCCTGTCTCAACAAAAATGTTGGCTGAAAATGTCCATCCATTTTCTACCACTTATCAAAAGTAGGGTTCAAAGAAATGGTTACATAATAAATAACCCTTTCACAAGCAAGGACGGCACTACAATGGTATAAGCTTAAGGCGATTTATTGAGATCGGGCGAAGAAGGATGTGGATTGGACATATGGGGTGGCAAAGTCTCGAAGTAGTGAGGGAGACTGAGTGGGGGTGCCGTCTCGGATCTTCAGAAGAAGATGGTATCTAAGAGAGAAAGGAGAGAAAGAAAAAAATGAAAAAAAACAAATGGGAGGAAATGGAATGAGTAAGGTCAAGACAAATGGGAGAGGCAGCTGAGAAAAGGAAGAAAAAAGAAGAATAGAGAAGAAAGGGATCAAGAGGAGGGATAGAGATGAGGAGAGAGACATGTGGGAGGATGGAAGGCTAAATGAAAAGACAGCAAACAAGAATGGTTGGGAAGACAGAATGGAAGATGTTGAGGAAGTGAAGCGAGTGTATGTAGGCTCGCCAGGTGATTAGAGGCGTGGCCCCGCTCCCAAACCTAAGATAACATATTAACTTCATTTCTTGTAAAGGCTTTCTTAGTTGCACCACGAATAATTAAGTGGGTTTCCCACTTTGTGCTTTATTGCGAAACTTTTGGACCTGAACATGTTCTGCAATAGCGTTGCACGCAGAATTTCTTTTCTGCCACCACCTGATGGCAGTCTCATAAATATTTTTGAACAATACAAGGTGTGGGCCACTCTTGGTTGTGTTTTTGTGCAATTGTTGGCGCTTTAGCTTTGCTGTGGAAAGGACAGAAGTCATTGTGGATTTCTCCATCCATTTTCTAAGGTTTATATGAAGTTAGGTTGCAGAAGCAACAAGTTATGGAGAGAAACCCAGACATCCCTCCCCAGACAGCAATCAATGTTCGGCCAAAATAAGCAGTGAGTAAGGATGCCAGAACCACATGACCGCATGTGGCTAGCAAGGAAATTGCTCTAATCTAAGTCCATCCGGGCTCTTCATAGACCACTTCTGGTCCACAAAACACTTGCTGTATTCCATGTCCAAGCAAACAACTGACATCTGGACCACAAGTCTCCCTCAAGACACTTTCAAGCCCACATCCAACCAGAATTAGGACCACATCTGGTGAACAAAACACTTGCCAGTGCCATAACTAAGCTAAAAGTGCCAAAAGTAGCACAGATTAGCCCTGAATGTTTCTGATTTCTGAGTCTCTATTCCCAGGCCAGAGCAGACATATGCTTCCTCCACTCTTGAAGGAAGGATTTTCTGGGTGAAGTAGCTGAGATAAGCCTCCTTTGGAGGGTGGCTGGGTTCAGGCTTAGAGATCAGGCACAGACCTTGCAGTATCAGAATGTGCCAGCTGAGGTGGCTCAGGCATTCAGACAGGATGCCTCTTGGTCACCTTCTCTTGGGGGTTTCCGGGCATGTTCTACTGGGGTAGAGACCCCAGGGCAGACTTAGGACCCATTTGAGGGATTATTGTGAAATTATGATCATGTCAAATCAGTATATGACATGTTTATTATCACCTCTAAGGGGTAAATAGCTGAAGGTCTTTGGAGAACTGCACCTAAGTCCATCCGCAAAGCAAAGCATAAAATCCTTCACTCTGCACGGTCATAAATGCTAACTTAACTAAGACTTTAAATGCTGCCATCTTTAGATGTTAGATTAAGGATTTTCTGCTTCTTTGGCTCCAGTGACAAAGGCCAGCTCAACACAGTGAGCTCAAGTGATTGATTGCTGAGTATTTCGCTTCTTTATCTTCAAAAGCTGCTTGATTGCATTTTGCAGTAGGTTTTGGGTCATTGTCCATGTGTTCTCTGATGCACTCTTCAATCAACTTAGCTGCATTTGGCTGAATCTCAGTGGAAAATAAATTCCGGTGGTTGCTTCTTTCTTCTGTCACACCAGCAGTAAAACATTATTTTCATTTTAAATCGTGGATGCATCTGCCATGATATTTCCTTCAAGTGTTAATCAAACGTTTTATGCTTCAGATCATGAACCAATTCAACTTCTTTTTTTTTTTTTTTTTTGCCCGGTTATTCTGTTAGATGCTGAACTTAGTTTTATCTGTTGAAAGAATAATGTTTCACCAGTGGTCCAGCTTTTTTACATGTGGTTTAGGGATTTTGAATCTTGAGCTGAAACATTTCTATTTGTTGTAAATAATTTTTTCAGTGGTCATAAAATTATTTTTAGCTGATTCATCGATTCACAACAAAACAAAGAAAGAAAAAACAAAAAAAAAACTTCAAATCAATTCAATATAAATGTGTTAGTATAATGTTAGTATAATTTTAGCTTTACTTTGTTTCAGTCTTACTCAGATGTAGCATGCTAACCTCTTGGAAGAGTGTTCTTTACTTGGTGGACTTCTTAACAGTTTCATGATGCTGAACACTCCACGTCATCTGTTTTGTTTTGTTTTTTTATGTTTTTTCGGGATACACCAAACTCTGAATTTACCCACTCTTCACATTTCTTTGTTTTTTTTTTTTAATACATTTCCTTTGATTTTGCTGGCTAAGGAATGTGTAGAGGAGCTCTTCTGACCATGTTTTTTGGGCTTAATAGTTTCCAAATGGTAATAACACAATTAGAAAAAACTGCAAAGACTTTTTTTTTGCTGAACCCATGAGAAAATAAAGAATTCCACATCTGTTTGTGAAACTGTTAAGTTACTTGTCAAATTACATTTGAAAAAAGAAGCTTCTGTATCTAAAAATGCTGTAGTTTCTATGTCTTCTTCAGTTTGATGTGTGTCCAACTTGATGTGAATTCTCCCAAATTAATGTTAAACTCCTGCACTTTAAGCCCTTATTCAATATATCACTATAACTTGAGTATGTCTAGGCTAAAATGACAAAAAAAATTGGCAATAAGAGTTGGCATTAAGATATTTTCAGACTTAAATCCAGCTGGCAGTATATCAAAAGGGTTGCCATTTAGCAAGGCATTTGGTCCTCAACTGCTCTGCTTAGCCATGATTGCGGTTGTAATGAGCATCCCTCATAAGAGACTGTAAGTAATTTTATACACAAGAGGCTGGGTTGGACTGAGATAAATAGGCAAGTCACTTCTCTGGAGTGTTCAACTGAAGATCTGGCAGTTTAGACAGCTGTGGCCTTTGTTTGATATGGTTTTCTTGTTCATCAAACTAGTGAATGACCATGCACACCCTGCAAATGACAGCACTGTCATCTTTACAGAAAGCACTTGTATCTCAGAGAGCTGCACAAACATATTATAGATTGAAGCTGGTGATTATTCAGGGGTGCCCTCGCAGGGTTTGAGTGGACTCAAAGGGAGGCAGAAAAATGCACTTTGCCTGCTTTCAGAAATTGTATCTGTAACTTAGTGATGTCTGTCCTCTACTTTGGCAGTTTCAGTGTGGGTATTTTCTATCACTATGAAAGATAAGCCAGGTACCAAGAAACCTTTGAAGTGTGGAGAAAATCCTGAAAGAGGGGCACTCCTTGTGCCTGTAATTGACAAAAAGGAAGTAAATGACTTCTGAATGCATGAGTCATAGTGTGACATTCGACTAAAAAACTATCCCAATGTGGTGCTTATCTACTTTGTGTCACCAATGTTTTGCAGTCTGTGATTGCAAAGTAACTTAAATGTATTCTCTAAAAAAAATCCTTTAAAAATGGGGACAATTTGGAATCAAAAAGAGAAAAAAAATCTACTTTAGATTATGTGTGATGACATCTCTAATGCTTATCTATTCCTAAGCGATAAGAACCAAGATCCTGATCATAAGAATTTGTGTGCTTGTTTTGTCGTTTTCCTCACTTTTATAGGACACAATCGAGTCTAAATGAAAGACAAGGTGATGAAGAACATGAATGTTAGGAAGATTTCAGCAGAGCAAAGACATGACAGGAAGCACTATCAGAGGAAAGCAGGGATTCAAGTTACTCAGGGAAAAAACGATGGAAAAGAATGTAGATCAGAAGCAAACAGGAAGCCGCAAGAAAACACATCTGGTGCAAATCTGGAGGTGCAGTGTTAGATTGGCTGTCCTCAAACGGGGCCTAAATATAAACAACTGGGGAAAAACTGGAGGCAAATAGGCTGTTTTAGTGTTAATATTTGTTAATTTAGGCACAGTTGGACAGTCTGATCATGCTGATTGATCGCCACCACTTAACTGTGGCAGTGTTCACTCTGTTTGGCCTAAGTCCATGCTAAATTATGATGATTTGTTAGTAACAGCTGTTCTTGGCCAAAGGCTGAGGCTGTCTAATATGGCTGCTGAGGTTTTGTTATATTACTTCTATAACAGTGGTTACCAGTGCCTGGGGACCCAGATTGTTTCTTCTTTAGCCTTCTAATGAAGCACATATGAGTTTATTTGAACACCATTAACTGTGGTAACGATCACTCTGTATCATCATCAACTTGCAGAAACATCTTCAGCAGCAATAATCACAAGCAATTGTTTCCCGCTGAACATCAGTTTCTCACTTGGTTGTGGATTTTTTTTTTTTTTTTTTTTTTTAATGGCTCACTCTTTTTTACAACATTGCTCCAGTTCACTGAGGTTTGTAAGGATTTGTTTATGCGCAGCTCTTAATGTCCCACAAGAGCATTTCAGCAAGTCTGGGGCCTGGGCTCATTGCAGCATCTTGATTCTTTTCATTTTTTTACATTTTTCTACTTATTTTTTGCATCTGCAAAGCACTGGTATGTTTAGAATCATTGTCCTGTTACATGATCCAGTTGGTGACAAGCTTTAATGGCTGGACAAGTTTCCACTTTTTTTTTTTCTTGATACAAGAACTGCTTTCTGGAAAGCTCCCAAGTAACCACTACAGTGCCCATACTTTCCCAGCTAGGTCACATGAACCTCCTTTTGCTTTGAACCAACCTCAATAAATTAAACAACCTAGTCCTTAAGTGTCTGACTTTCTTTAGGTCAAGTCTGCTGAGACATTACCTTGCTTTTAGAGACCAAGCTTGTTTCCTGCATCTATTCCAGAAAAGCCATACATGTTTAGTTTTTTTTCTTCCTAATATTAGAAACTTTTACAGTTAACATGCAAACTGTAGTGTCATGTCTTTTCTGGGATTTTTTGCAGTTTCTGTGAATATTATAGTCCGATCTTGGTGTGAATTTGCTGACATATCTTTTCCTAGAAAGTTTGGCAGGCAGCTGTCTTGCTTGTCTGTCATAAACAACTGTTCTCACTCTAGAATGATGTACTTTATTTTGTTTAGAAATGGCTTTAAAATCCTCCCCAAATTTATGGGCTGCAACGATTGCTTCTCTATGATCATTACTAAAGACTTTCCTCTCTTTCAATGAATCAAACTGCCTAAGGTTGTGCTTTTCATAGACATGCTCACACTTGCTTGTGATTAAATCAGCTGAATTTGATGATTACTGCCGGGCTGCTGCAGCTTACCCTCTTTTTGTAAGTGCTTGATTTTAAGAACTGGTTATGAACCTGATGGTATCTTTGTTATGTCCTCATGTGTCTTGAAGTGTATATTCTATGTCACTCCTCCTCAAATTTTCCAAGATTTGTAACACTCAAGCTGAAGTTAAAATTAAGGGGCTGTAGATGCTAACAATGGGAGTCTTGGCGTTTCTGAGGTACACAGACCACTGTGAAATAGAGCGAGTCTTCATAGGTTCTTATTAGTTCTACTAGACCAAGCAGCAGCAGAGGCCTGTGTTAGACTGCTATAAAAAGAAAAAGGAAGTGAAAAAGGAGAGTTTGAATTAAAAGGCTTGGATAACATTAGATAAACTTTTGTTTTACAATTTAAATACATGAAAAATTAAACCAGTTCTAATTTTTTTTTCTTTTTTTTTAAACCAATGCGTTTCTAATGTTTTTAATAATGTGTTTTTTTCCATCAGAGAGGAAAACCATTTACAAAACCTAACCTCGATTCACTCCTGTAAGATGACCTTTAAATGTATAATGTTGTATAAATGTCTTTGTAGTATGATGACCCTGAGTTCAAATTAGTCAGCTCGGTTGAGGAATGCTATATAAAATTAATTTTATTAGGAGCGAACTGAAGCAGTACAGTCTGAAATCTAAAAAGTAAGACCATGCAAATTAAATAATCAGATGGTGAATACCTGGAGGTCCTTATTTGTTCAAATCCAATTTTCATTTTTTCCAGAAGGTTCTGTTGTCAAGGCAGGTCGGCAAAGATGACATTCCTACATACTCTGAATGTAAAGCAGAACATAAAAGCTGGTTTTTAAAGATAAAAGGAAATGTCATAACATAGATCTACTAGATTATATCATACTGAGCTCCGTTGACGGCGTACAAGTCATCTTTATTTTTTGAAGTAATATCTGCACACATTTTAAGAAAATATACACATATAGAATTGTGATTAGGTTAATATCAACTGCAATAGTGTTTCTTTAGTATCACATCATATGTCATGCTTTATTCAAGCACATTTCAAATGGATCATAAAATTGATATAACTTGTTGTGTTTTTTTTATTTCTTTTAGGGAACGCAAATTATGATGCACAACATTGTTTTCATGTACAATAATTTACTTCTACAGAGATGTGCAATAAAGCTTTTTCAATTATTATTATCAATTTTTTGTTTATTTTATCTGTTTGTGACAATTCTGTTGAAATATTAATTTAAAAAGGATATCTTATTTACTGTATATATGAAATCTGTATAAATATAGATGTATTATAACTGTGGTAAACTTGGTAATTACAGTGTATGCATGTATTCCATATGTATTTATTCTACAGTGAGTGGCAGACTATTGGATGACTAACCATTGCCTATTAAAGTGGTTATTTGCAAACATATAGTACCTTCCTTACCCATGCATATAGTGGAAAATAGATTTTTAAAAGGTGTCTGCTGTAGTGGATACTATCCATGAAAGGATTAAAATGGAATCATAGTTTTCAAACCATAAACTCTGTCAAATTTGGTGTATTATTCAATGAAGTAGTACTTCTTCTCACTCACATGTGCAATATTCAAGCCTACCTTTGCATTAAAAAGGAACACTTCACCATGTTTATTTCTGTGGTTTAAACCCACAGACATGGAACTATAAATTCCACATCACTCTTGACAAGTGTTGGCTAAAGCTAGACCAACAGAGTGTAGAGTTTTACCACAGTTTAGAGAAGCCTCGCTTTCAAATATCAATAATTCAGACTGACGAGAACAAGACCCCTGCACTCAACACTAACACCATTTTAAACAGCAGGCAGACAACTAGTGTAAGCACACTGGAGTCTGGACAGTAGCACTGAGGCGTTGCATGGACTTCCATTTGCTATTGAGTGAGCTACAGCTCTGTAGTTTGACCAATTACATATTGCAGGGTTTAGCAGACTATGATACATATTCTAGCTTAATTTATAAAGCAATTCAAAAAATGTAAACTGAACTAAATTGCCGTACAAAAAGTGAACATAAAACCCACAAATAAGAGCAGATATAAAATGATTGAAAAGATAAAACACTATTAAAACAGCCCTATATCACAAAAATAAAAATAATCAAAACAATTTAAAGGCCAAAATAAGTAGCATTGACACCTAGTGTCTCAAATCAGAACTGCAGCCGAAAGAGAAAAACACAGTGTTGTTTCCCCCTCCCCCCCTTGGAGAGTTTCGCGTAGGTTGCCGGTTTGTGAGAGGATGGTTCTTTTATACAGTCTATGAAGGACGGAGAACATAGCGCCAGCAAACACCATGATGAGGAGTGAAGATGATTCACACACACAGTAAGTTGCTATGCTTTGCAATGCTAGCGCTAATTTCACGCACTAATTTATGTTAACATAATTGAGTTGAGAAGGTGGTCTAGGGAGACAGGATTGCTTTAAGTGTCACCTCCTATGCTATGTGAGCTAAACACCGCACCCACTGGAGTGTTCAGCAACAACAAAACTCCTGGAGCAACATTTCTGTGAGGGTTTAGTTACTGTACTGGTCTGGTCTCTTGCTCAGAAACAGCTGCTAAACTTTCCGCTTCCACACCGACATCGGGAGGCGGAGGTGAGGTGATTACTCTTGGGTGAAACTGCAGCTAACTTCAGGCTTAGCTCCCTTCACTTTACTTAGCAGTGGTGAAGCAGACACGGGACTCTGCTGTAACTAGAAGAGCTGTGGGGTGTTTATTGCTAAAACTGGTAGCAAAACATTCACAGGTCTCTCACAGCGACTTTCTCTGTTCTGACGTCACCCCTCGGCTCCCTGTGCGGCTCTCCTCCTCTCCAGCTCGACCATTCTTAAAGGAGCTGTGCTGTTCTTTAACACAGCGCTGGAAAAATTCACCACGTCTCTACACAACTCATGCACAAATCCTCCAAAAAAATGTCAATTTTTTTAAAACGGCAGTTGAGTTTGCTATATATATTATTTAAGTATATGCCAACTTGTGTTGGCACCATATGAAGTTAGATAATAAATTTTCCTCAAAATAGATCCAACCAGGAGCATATACAAAGAAAAAAGTAGCTGGCCAAAAACTGAGCCCTGAGGGACAGCACAGGGAGACAATCAGAGGAGGAAACACAGTTTCCCAGACCAACACTGAAAGTTTGTGCCATTAAATATGAATTACTGCAGTGATGCACACACTGCTCCGAAATGAAGCAATTTTGCTCCACTCTATGAAATTCAGCTCACAAATCTAAAAACACAAGAATAACATGATCCACAAAATTAGTAAATAAAAGTAAATCAATAAAACCTTTGGAAAAGGCTGATTTAGTAATGTGAAAACATTTAAAACCAGACTGTTAAACCTTGTAAATGTTATGTTCATCCAAGAAGGCCTTACTTATCTTTCCAAAGATTTTGAAAGAAAATTTGGGAATGTGGTGGTGCATTTTGCATTGGAATCTGTTTTTAAAGTGTTTGTTTTAACCTTAGGCAGCACATCCAGAGAGATTATAACATTATCCAATTATTCTTTGTAAAGCCTACAGATTGTGCCATGATGGCTCCAGAAAAAAAAAAAACAGCTTTGACTACATGCATCTGGACTGTGCTAAAAGTGGGTGGCATGGATCACAAGTCTCTTGGCCACAGTATCTATGCTTTTCTTAATGTTACCATGGAAACACTGGCTTGGTAACACAGCAAAATTACACATGATACCCTGTCTTCAGATGACCAATTATAACCTCCTATAGTGTGAAAAATCCAACATGTAGCCTAAACATTTTCTCATAGAGTGTAGTTTGTTCAACAAGCAGGGACTCCTACACAACGCTGGATCATCTGGCATAAAGGTTATATTTAAACAACTGAATTTTCAACTTGCAATTTGAGCATTCAAATGTAAAAGTTACTTCATGTCAGCTGTTTGTTTCTCTCATTTAGCTTGTCAATCATGGGTAGTTCAGCCTACACCTTAATGCAGCATCCAGTCATGCCTTAATGATAGGTAATCAGTATGTCCTATATTTAATGAAGACAGGACTGAAAAGAATCACAAGATTTTAACCCAAAAACTGTTTTAATTTCCTTTTATTCTATTATTGTGTAATTTGTTTAAGTTGTTCTTAGTTGAAGTTTTTTTTAAATCATGTCAACATATCAGTTATACATAACACACATCATGTGACCTTAATTGCAAAAAATCTGACAGAAATTTAAGTGCAATTCCTTCAACAAATATTTAAGAACATGTTGTATAGGACTGGGTATGTAATGGATCCTTGACAATGTCAAATCTGTAACAAGCTACTCAAGTCACTCAACCCATTCAATTTATGTTTTCTGGTTAAACTGTTTTAAAATATAAAGAGCACTTTCTTCATATGAAGTTATAAATGTGAAATTGACATCAAATATCGGTTTGCTTAGATGCCACATTATATTCTCAGATCCTTTTGAGCTGTTTTTTTTTCTATGCATGGAGCTGAATCCTAAATTCAGGAGTGTTTCCAAGATCAAAATGTAAAGCCTGCTTCTAAAATTGTCACGGTGCGACATAAGGACCCATTAGTAGGACTCAGAGGCAAAAAGTTTATTGGAAATTAACCAAAAAAAAAAACAAGATGCAGGTGGAGTGAATTAGCAAATACAATTAGGTAAGCTAATGAACAGGAAACAGAAAGCTAAAGAGAATGCACAAGGGAATGAACTTCAAAAATAAAACAGGAAAACAAAACTAAACAGGATTACAAAACCTTAAATAAAAACCCACAGATCCTAACAAAAACCATATCTCAGACAATTTTATAGTCTTGATAATTCTCCGTTTATTCCCTTTTGTGATTAATAAAGTAATTTTATTTATTTTATATCATAACCAAATATTACATCCATGTGTCCAGTGTATGTGTGTAACTTTATCTGTATACAACATTTCATGTACAAGACAATTCAAGGTGCTGCACACAAAACATTAAACGCATTACAGGTGGTCCAATTTAAATACTCCAAGTTAGGTTTGTCTTCTTTTTCTATTATTTTTTTTTTCTTAATCTCTTTAGTTTTAACAAGACTCAAGTTTTTGACTGTTTTTAGCCAGCAAAAGAACACACAACACAACAGTACATAACAGTAAGGTTGTAAAAACACTACTTGTGCTAAGCTAATGCGCTAGCAGCAGTAACTGCTAGCACTGGTGCGCTTGTAGGAAGTCTTTTCTGCACCAGTGCTATTTGTAAGTGAGTGTTTTATAGATTACAGAGCATTTCATCCTACAGTCTGCCATTAAATTGTAAAATAGCTGAGGAAGTATAGTTAAAGATGTGCTTTAATTAAGAAAAGAAGTGAACACTAAAAATTACCAAGATCCATTTGCAGCTTTTGAATGTAACACTGGTTATTTTCCATTGGTTTCACGTGTTTACAAGTATCAAAATTGAGATTAACACAGATAATACTTGACAAAAGGGATTTATTATAGTTCACAAAATAAATAAAATGCCCCAATATTACAGGTTTTGTCATTATGAAGACATTTTTTATGTCATATAGGCCAAATAGACAATAAAAAGCCCTCAGATAAAACTAAACCTCAACATGTTGCTTGCTCAAAGAAAGTCTGTGTGTATGTTGAAGAGGAAGGAGGTTGAGAGACATCCTTCTTTTACACCAGAGTTTAGATTTGTCAGAGAAGACACCTGATGAAGATCACTCAGTGTAATTCCTAATGAGGATCTCTGCAGACATCAAGTTTCTGGCAGCACTTCAAGGTGACTTCATTCATCCTAAAATGTCATAGATGAGGACCACCTGGAAAATACCAGAGTGCAAAGAACCTTGACATTGCATTTATATGGATATTCATATTTTAACAATGCAGGCTGCAGACAAAAATTACATTTTAAATAATTGTAAAAGTACACACACACACACACGGAAGAAGATGGTGTCTGGTAGCTAAGGAGGCAAAATCAAGGCACTTCAAATCCGTGACTGCTTGGAAGAAGTGGAAATGAATGAGACATGTTCATCCCAGCTTGCAAAAAACACCTGTGAGGGTTCTGGGTTGCATGATAAATTTTGTGAAATGAACATGAAAAAATTATGCTCCCTCATACCTCATGTACAAGAAAACTTACAGAAGCATTTATGTAGCATTAAAACTTTATTGGGGACATGGAACTTTCCCAATGATAAATAATGTGGTGGCTAGCACATAAAACATGAGCTATCCAAGTTCATCCTGCGTCATTTTGAAATCAAGCTTGAAGACATATTATAAAAAGTTTCCATTAATTATACTGTAGGTTCAGAAAATACAAAAATAACATACATCTTTATTATCTTCCATAAATTTTAGATTGAGACACCTTGAAACAGGCTATGGGGCCAATCGGTTTAGAACGCTACATGATAGAACATTTTAAAATTAGACAGGTTAAAGAGTTAATGTTTAGTTTTTTTTTTTACCAATAAATGCTAAACAAAAAAAAAAAAAAAGAACTGTGACAATATGGCTGTTGTAGAATTGCTTGTGAAAAAATTGCCATTGATATCTACAGGAGACAAAATTATCCTTTCTCTACAGTTTGGCTGGCCAATAAGTTTCCCCTGTATGCTAGGAAACTAAGGGTGAAGAATAGAGAAATAAAGTTGGCTGCAATCTGCAATTGTGCCACTAGATGTCACTAAACCATACACACTGCTACGTTAAAATGACAGATACCATTTGTTAGTTCAGCAGTTTTCCTCTAGCACATGTTTTTAATGGATGGTGTAAAGTTTTTACAGGTGTATTAGCAGGACAAGATAATCACTGGTATTATCATTTTTAGAGCAAAGCACTTTGACAGGGCTTGACCTTGTTTTTTAACAAACCTTATTACATTGTGGCAGTGAGTTCAGTTCCTATTTATCATATCCTATAACTACCCTTTGAGATTTGAATATCATATAGTTTGTGTTGGGGTTTTAGTACCCATTTGTAGTAGCCAAAAATATTGGGCAGCATTCCAATGTGACTTCATATTATGTAAATAAAACGTGTGCAATGACTGATTTATCATCTAAAAAGGAACAAACCCAAGCTGGACTGCTTCACTTCTAAAAACATTGGTATTTACTATAGAGTAGTAACACCTGAGCTGCAAGCATGTTTTCCTCTGCCATATTTCTTTATCTGTCCTCCTTGCTACCTTTGATCAGTTGTATTATGCACAGCGTCGTGTTTAAGAACATCACAGCCCATGCACCGAGCTGAAGAATGTTCTATATAAAATAGCAAAGCAAAGACATCTGGATGACAGCTCCCCACATCAATGCACATGCATTTAACCACATCTCCAAATGAGCTTGTCTCTGACTGGTGGCATTGCTTCGTTCAGCAGCAAGAGTGAGATGAAGAAGTAGCTTTCATGTGAATGCTGGCAGCTTCCCATGCAGGCTAAGATTAACGTGGAGGTTTTAGGATTAATATGGATAAGGCAGCATTTTGGGAAGCATGAGCTTTGACACTCTTCCATCTAATTGTAACGTTGATTTGATTCTCTGAACTTGCAGTACTTTTGAGGCTCAAGATTTATTTGTGCTTTAAAAATCCATATAGGCCTCTGACTATTTAACACACTGTTAAAAAGAAGCTAAATGTTAAATGTGTTAGAGTCATTTACAATTAAAGACTATAGAACATTTAAGGAGGTCACAAGTCACTACTTAATAGAAAACTTAATGCCATAATCTCATTTAGACAGTTAACACAGCCAGAGAAATATTAAATATTTAGCTAAGATTGGCTAAAATCAGCTACCATTTGCTAATGGGCATGCACGAAGACTGCGTCATCCCAGCCTTCAGTACATTACTTAAAATGCTTTATCAGGAGAAAAAAAAGAAGAAAAATTGCTTGTTTACTTGAAAGTCACGTTGCCTCCTTTTAAGGTAAAAAGTTAATGCAGAGTAGCTACTGGCCTCAGTCAGCCTTGCTAAATGACAGACAAAGGCCTCTGTTGTTAGCATTTAAATCATTAAAAGTGATGATTCCATCAATAAGAAATGTCATAAAAATAGACTGGCAGGAAATCAATGGTTTGCAGGATGGCATATGGGTAACAAGAAGTTCCTCTTAATTGGAGCAGGCACAGCTGCACACTGCAGCAGAAACCCCCTGCTGCACATGCAAATCCCATTTTGATTGGGGCTGTTACTGCCAGAGATAATCATGCCTAAGATGAACTGTATATATTTCAATATAGTAATGAACTCTGCTGAGGGGGGTGCTAATAAAGGAGATAATCGATAAAGCAATTTAAGCTTGAATTAGCTCATGTCTTCTCATGTTTCAGCCAGAAAAGGATATAAGTTAGAATTGATTTATTTTTTTTTTATTATTGCAGGTAAATTAGCTCCCAGCTGTATTTCTGTTTGTTTGGTTTGCAGCATAATTTTTGTCCAGAGAACTATAATTGGGACAGCATGTGCTTATTCTGTAAGGGCAGCAAAGACTATTGAAAATGTATGTACGGTCATTGACACAACAGTGAACTGATAGTAATTGTTGCCAGGTAACTCTCAAGCAGGGATTTTGTTATAAATATTTATGCAGGTATGTTATTCTGCAAATGTAAGGTTGTTATGCTAATGGTCATATTCGCCACACTTGTTCAAGATTTAAGAGTGTATGTTACGTCCCGTTTCAGGGGTATGAGTGGGGCGCAACATAAAAGACAGTCGTGGACAGGTGTATAAGTAAAACACAGCATTTTATTGTGGTGAGTATAAAAAAAGGGATAAAACAGGAAGTCAAGCCTAACCAAGTGTTGGGGTTAGAGGAACTGCTGAAAGAATAAAAAAAAGGGTTAAATCTAAAACCATACACAAAACCCGCCAAGTAAACCATACATAAATTTATACAAACAAAGGCGTGCCCTTAACTCAGCGTGATAACTAAAGAACAAAAGATGCAGCAGTTCCAATAAACTAAATGAACACAATCACCAACAAATAATCTAACTTAGCCCAACACAACACAAACAAAAGTTAAACACCAAGGTTAACAAAAAGGCAGAACTCGTAACCCGAAGCGCAACTCAAACCAAAACTGTGTGTATGACGAAGGTAAGCCCAAGCTAACCAGACTGTTATTAAGGGAAACACAAACAGCCAAGTTTAACCCTGCTGTGAACACGAAATAGTTTAACATAAAAGGCTACCATTTAGCACAGCAAACTCACAGAAGAGCGACGCCACCATTTTTCCTGCTAGAGTGAGGGGAAGCAGCCTGTGCTGTCTAGCTTCTCCCTTCTGATTGAACTCTGCAGCAGCCCTTTATTTCCTGGACTCCAACAAGCTGCAGTATGATTGGCCGGATGATGAGCCAATCAGCGGGGAGGAGACCGGGGCGCGTCTAATCCAGCCACTCCGAACAGACCTCAGGGCCAGGCAATTACCTGCAGTATGAGCCACAGCTGCCTGCAATGAGCAGCGGCCATAACAGTGATTATTATATAACACAAGGTTGTACAATGCATTACAGAAGCAAAAAAAGAAAAGAAGAAAACTTTAGTCCAGCGTTTTCTATGCACAAGAAATGTTTCTACTTTGATCAGTGATGATGGTGTTACTGGCAAAATTCTTGATATACTTTTCTTCTTGTCTGTTTGCAGTCATGAGTGTATAGAGTGAACAGTAGTGAGATGGGGACGTAGCCTTAGGATTGTGTCCTCATCCAGGAGCACAAAGTAAAAATGGCCATCTGTTTTGAGGAAATATGTACTTTTGTGTTTGTTTTTTGTTTAAGATCAGGTATCTGGTCTAGGATGGAGAACCTGGTTCATGTAGGGGTCCCTGACAGGAGTCTAAATTTCAGATTTCCCACTTACCGGGAACGTCCTCACCAGGATAAACTCACAGGAAAAGTAGAGAGTTCTTACGATGAAGAAACACTAATTATTAATTAGTTATATCTTTACAATCTGCTGAACAACGAATGTTTCTCTTTCTGTCTCAGAAAGTTCAGTGTCAGTGTTAACCTTGTGTTTGGTGTAAGTTGCTATACCTGTCATCAATCTAAAAATTACAGATCATTAAATGTTCATGCAAACAAATGAACCTGCAGGTTTACAAACTGCTGCAACTACACCATTATACAGAAGATTTTTGGGTTCATTAAGTATTTATTGTATGACATTTTGATTCTAAAATCAAACATATCTATTCATCTGTTTGGCTTCATTTCTGATTAATCAATATATTCTGGGCACTATAAAAGGAAAAGACAGATGTCTAAATATATAGAATCATTAATAAAATAAAAAAGACTAAAGTGTTTATGTAATATTGTACAGAATGATATGTACCATGCAGTGACTCGGTTACCAGCATTCAGTCTCAGTACCTACCAACATTCTTAAGAGTGGAGTAAATATGGCCACTAATTCAAAAGATATGGGGTCTGTTTGTGTTTAAGTCCAATATCCAGTTAAATTTTGATTCCTTAACCTAACCCAGTGTTTTTTAGTGTACAACCCCAACCAAACAGGAAGTGAAAGCAAATACAAAATGCAAAATTTAACAATTCAATTCCACTAGCCAGATAAGATCCTGGACCAACAGTACATTTTAGAAATTCCTTGTGTTATCCTCTTATTAAGAAAATAAATATATAATAAAAAAAAAAATAATTAAAATAATATTAATAATAATAATAAAAATAAAAAGACAATTAAAAGCAGCCCTGCACATGCCTTTTTTGTCTTATACGACAGTTTGAGAATTGTTGAGTGAAACTTTTGTCACAAAGCAGCAACTTTCGGAGCTGAAAAATAAAACCAGCACTGAAGTTGCATAATTGCACATCTTTGAAAGTAAACATCTGGAAAGTAAACATATTCAATACAACTCAAATAAATACAGCCCAGCTCAGTTCAATTTATTACAGGCTTGTCTGTATTGTAGAATCTGGCCCTGTGAAAATCAGATGATGAATTTAATGTATTTTGAAGCATCTCAATATACCACCTAGGATGACGAAGAAACAGAAAGTGGAGGAAAGAGTGGTTAAGAATTGAGTCTATATTTATTTTGTTGTATAAGAACAGTAGTGGCATGCTAGCATGCTAACTATTGCGTCTTTTTTGCTAAAGCTGAAAGTGGTACCCAGGGACTGTAGCCGGATCTACATATAAAGTCCTTATGTAAGGCTAATTTTGCATTTACTGAAATATTTTCTTAATAAAAAGAAAAAAAAAAAACATAATTTTTGTTCTGCTAATTAAATCTTTAGAAATGTGTCTCGGAAGAAGACATGATTGTTTATTACTAACTCGGGAACATTCCATTTAATTCTTCACTAATGTGGCAGCAGTAAGGATACTTGTACATATTTTCTTTTCCAATTAAAGTAATAGGTTTGGCTTCATTGGAAAATTGAACCCTTTGGCCTCCAACTTCTTTGTCATTACCTTTATTAGTGCAAACTCATTATGGTAATGAGCTAACTACTTTGGGGATCACAAATCTTTGTGAAAAGAATACTGTAATTGATCTAATAGTTCTTAAGATATTTTATCATAGCCAAAAGTAGTGGACTGAATGGACAGGCTGTTGCCAATGTCCAAGTAATGGACCACCCTTAGAGCCAAGCTACTAGCATGGCTCATTATTACAATAAATGTGGTAGTTTAGAGATACCTAAATGTAACCCTATGGTATACAAATGCAACATACCTCTCCAAAGCTGTATATAACACTCCTTATAGAACAGTTTGCATGTTACCTTTTTGTTAATTTGAAAGTCTAAATTTACATTAACCTTCATATCTACAGCTTGAAAATCCATATAAGGAAAAGTGCAATGGGTCTACTCCCCAGTTTCATCTATTACATTATGCATTGTTCAGGTTTCTCTTCTCATAGGTCACACAGTCAGCACTCTTCCAGAAGTTCAGCCGTGCGGCTGTCTTGTCACAATCGTGTCCATCCAAGCTTGATTAGATCCCGCAAGGCAGGCTCCCTTTTTTAATTTTTTTTAATGTATTTAGTTTTAAATGCTGGATTAAATTAATGGGAAAGAAAATAATGGTAACAGACTTTTACTGTCACGTATATTCCGCTGTGTCTTGAAGGGCTGACTTACTTTAAACTAAGAATTAAATTAAATGAAGACAATCTTCCAAGCCCTGCAGAAAGCAATTATATGAATATTGATGCTTTTTTTTTTTTTTCTTACTTGACACCATGTAGTATCATTGAGTCTAAATTGCAAATGCATGTCATGAAAGTTAAATCAAGGGCTTTCAGAAAGGTTTTATCACTCATTTCAGATTCATTATCTTGTCTGGTGGAGAATGTTTTTATACGAACATATGCCTGTGTGAATTTAGTGTTTCTGCAGAGCAGTAGATGTCGCTGGGACTCAGCTGTATGTGGGCTGACAGAGGCTAAGTTGCCCATTGTGGCACACTAAAAGCCAGGTTAATGCTTTTCATGCATAATCTGAATGCTGGGGCAATGGCTGTACATCTCCTTTCATTTAAATCTCCTCTGCTTGTGTAACATCTTTTATTCCTTGAGTGGCAGCTCTCCTTTGGCTATTTTCCTTTTTTTTTTATTGTAGCTGCTGCTGCTCACCACCTTAGTTGCACCAAAGAGCACGTTCTGTCCTACAGTGGGGGCTAACTGCTGCATCAGGAAGTTTACTCCCCTTTTAATTTGAACGTCCTCTCACCATTCATTTGCACATTAATATAACACCACCATTGTTACTGCAGTCAGGGGAGTGCATCCTCATTGACTGCTGCATTGATTTTAAATTAGCATTGCTGTAAGTGCCCTCTGTACAGGTTTTTTTTTTTTTTTTTTTTTTTTAAACTTACAAGAACAGAACAGAAGATGGAATCTTTAAGTTTACACTTCCTGTCAGGGCCAGTAAATCCATTTATCCATGTCTTTTCAACTGGGGATTTCTACAAAGCTTGGCTGCAAAGACCTTACCTGTAATATCTGGCAAAAAGCTCCGGTTGCTACAAAGCCAGTTGCAAAGCTTGGGATTAACCTGCAATTATTTTCCCAGTTAACCCAGGGCTACTTATTTTCATTTCAAACAAACTCTTGTATTTCCCTGCTTTATTAAAAAGTTAGCACTAGTGTCTTATTGATACTGAGTAAGCTTGCTTGTGTAAGGTTTCACATATCCTACAGCCCTTTATGAAAAAATAATGAAGAAAAATTCCCAAATCAACCTTTTTTTTTACCTTTAAACAATTTTTTTACAACACCTTTTGGCTTTATTAAAAACCAGGATGTGGAAAAGAATTGAAATGTTTGCAGTCTGTCAGAACAAGATTTAATATTTGATAAAGATGAAAAATAAATGATCACAAAGCATTGCTTTTACACCACACATGGAAGTATGCATGAACAAATATAGGTGTTTGCAGTATAGAGTATGACAGAATATGCACCTCATTAGGTGTGCCAGCATCTCCTCACTCAAGATTAATTAATGTCGTCTGAGTCTGAAAAGTGGTGCCAGTGCAAAAATATTTTACCCTGCATTTGTTCAAGGACCAGCAGGGGGGCAATCATGCAGCAACAGCACTGCTCTGTTCTGAAACCCGTTCAATTAGATGACTGGCACTGTCCAATAACAGGTTAATGCTGCTTTTGGTGTTTGGCATGCTTGCTAGCAGTGTGATGAATACACACAGCTAATAGAATCAATGCATCCAGACTCAGAAGTCAAAATAGAGGAAAAGCTAACATTTAGGGATTTCCTCCAACATTTCCAGGAATTTATTTACCATGGTAAAAAATATTTGCGTAGTTTGGATTTCCATTCCTCCCGGAAAACTACAGCACTTGTTGGTAAGGTGTCTGGACCCACTTCAGCTGTAGTGGTCAGGTTCTTTTAGTCTTATTCTGTTTCCTTAACTTTCCCCAAATTTATTTTTGTGCTCTACATTATGTTCTGCCATGACAATTTGTATTCAATGTTTTAGCCATTTCAAACTTCACGTCCACCCCTTGTATCCTAAATAAATATAGATTAACACAACAAGATAGATGTGTTACACTGGTTGCAGCCAGTGTTGGGGTAGTTACTCTAAAAAAGTAATTAGTTACTAGTTTCTCGTTACTTCTGTAAATTGTAATGAAATTACTCATCACTACTTATTACTTTACTTTACCATTTCTTTATTCAAATTGTAGACGTGGACAAACATCATAGCCGAATCATCACTGCCTGGCTGCATAGTGTTTATTGTACACTATAAACAAAATGGCTTTAAAACCACAAGAACAACATCCCTGTCTCTGGGAAGAAATGGACACATTTGTCTCATAATCATTTTATATAGGATTTTTTTTAAACCTGGACGATTCAATAGTCGACAGGGGAAGCACGTCTCCTACAATGAACCCTGCAAAAAGCTTGTTAATTTCTGTCTGTCTTACCGGCTGCTGCGCTCCAGGAAATCTTAAAAAAGCTTAGCTTGTTTAGGCGGGTCGGCTGCTCAACGACTCCTTCCACTCACCGGCAAGCGGGATCTTTCACCACAAGTATGGACTGAAAGTGGACTGAACTGAAAATAATGCGAATATCGCTACTGACCAAAAGCCCCTGTCTCCGTCTCCAGCTCCACTTTTCTTTTTCCTTGGTTGGCGCACAATCAGCTACGTCACGCCAATCGATCTCTATGGCAACATGCCCAGGCAAGCACACACACAGGTAGCAGCATGCGCGTACCACTTAAAACAGATCAGAACTACACATAGGCAAACATGGCTCGAGTAACGCAGAAAAACACATTACTGTAGTCCAGTAAAGTCATTTCGTTATCAATATTTTAAGTTTAACACACTACTTTACTTCGTTACCCCTAAAAATAATAGCATAACTGTAACGCCTTACTTTGTAATGCGTTACTACCGACACTGGTGGCAGCGGGTTTGTGGACTTATCGCCATTTTAAGAGGTAGAATTTTACTCTGGGACAAGCTAACATTAGCGCAGAGCACCTCAAGCTAATGGCTCTGACAACGGCAAACGGTAAAGCAATAGACGCTAGAAGAGGAAATGTCCTCATTTCAAAACAGTTACAATTACCCTGTAGTCACCAAAAATAAATTATGTTAGAATATCTAAAATAGTATACTCATATATCAGTGTTTGTGGTGAACTTTCCAGCTCAAAATTAGTTTTACTACACAAGCAGCTCAGCATTAAGTAAAGTTATAAAGTCATAAAGTACATAACTGAACAATATCGGTCAGGTTTGTAAGAGCTGTTTCTGATAGCTGCCTGTAGGACCAAGCAAGGCCAGGTGTGGTCATGCAGGATTTCATAAAGTAATGATAAAAGTTGTGGTTTACATACACTACCGTTCAAAAGTTTGGGGTCACTTCCCTATTGAATCCCATGGCAAAGTGACCCCAAACTTTTGAAC
>JBAFTB010000027.1:14102974-14118168 GCA_037177355.1 Melanotaenia trifasciata | reverse complement strand
CACATAACACTTTACTCTAGCGCAGTGATTTTTCAAATGGGGGTCGTGAGATAATTTTAGGGGGTCGCCAGGTAAATGTAAAAAGTATATTGCCTACACTTATGAGATACATTTGGGATTTATTTTACGAGGGCTGTCAAAATTACATTACATCCTTAAAGGATGTTGCAGGAAGACCGATCTGATACATCATACCATTACTAATTTGTCACATGGGGGCGGGGGTTGTGAACACCGACCAATGTTATCTTGGGAGTCGTGGCTCAAAAAGTTTAAAAACCACTGCTCTAGCAGACCAAACTGCCTGGACAACATCATGCAGATACAACTGTTTGGTTGGGGAGGGGGGTTAAAAGGACCAAAAAAAAAAAAGAAATCCTTCCTGTTCTTTCACTTGAGGCTCTTTCACCATAAGTGAAGAAGGGGGCAACAGGGAAATTATGCTGTCTTGTAGGAATCTGTGGAAGCGGACTAGGGTTTGTTTAATGCGGACCAAACAGCGCCAGTATAAAAGCACCTATAAACTGCATTTACTCTCGAGCGTCTTTGGCGAAAGGTCGGTTACGGCCTCACCGCCATGTGCTCTGCATAGGTCTGCAGAGGGTCGATGCGCACCTCTTCTATAACTGACATGCACCCCTGCTTGTAGTGCTGTTACGCGGAAGTACTCCCTTGTGATTGGTCGGTTTATGATTATGTGTTTCCAGATTTCTGGAGCTTCCTGCTTAATTTGAGTGGTTACTATGGAAGAGAAATTGCAACATGACACTGTAAACCTATGCTTGAGTGCAAGAGCACATTTCACCAGCGTCAGCTGCGCCGGCCCTCCGTACGTAGACTCCACGCAGTTCTAAATCTAGCTTAATACTTGATTTACATGGAAGACCCTGACTAATATAGCTTATTGCTTATACAATGAAAAGTTTTTTGAAGTAATAGCACAACTAAATGCTAAGCTTGAGTCTTCCATATTTCTAAGCAGTTGTGATATCTTTGTAATATAATAAATTGTACACCATCACAATACATTTGTGTTTCAGGTTGTTTAATTTCTTAATGCTTGCCTTGATGTAGCTGAGTTTCCTTTCACCACCTGCCTGTAAGTCAGAATTAGAATATTTCACCATCATTATTGATAATAACTCTTTTTACCTCAAATATACATTCTGATCCGGCTTAGTATAGTTTAACCTTTGCTTTTATGTCAATAAAGACAAATCAGTGAAAGGTCTATGCAAATTTCTTAGTGCACAATAATTGAAATAAAGTTTTGCAGCTTTATTGCAATCCTGTATCAAGGTGGAACGTAACCTGAAGGTTAATAGCTAAGGCCTGGAGTCTAGACACTGCTAGTGGGATTGGAGGAAGCAGACTTCAGTTAGTGGCTCCATCTTGGGCAATTGTAGAAGGTGGAGATAGGGATAAGGTGGGATGTGTGACATAGGGTCTGTAAGAAGAATGACTGGCTGGGTTAGGATGGAAGCAGGGAGACCATTAGAACAGCAGCGTCTGAGCTAATGTGGATGTTTGACAATGTTGGAAGAAGCAGAAAAAATAGCACAAGTAGCAAGAAATAAAGAATCGAGATGGATCAGGTCGCCCTTATTGATCTTTTGCCCGAGGTTCATTAACTTTATTAACTACCTGTCTCACAACAGTTTAACACCAGCTCATGTTTCCTATTAGTGGGATGCTTAGTGAATTTTGCTTTACAGTGATAGAAGGCACCAAAAATGCTGATATCAGCTAGAGACACATCGAGTCGTTAATAACATAAATGCTACTAAAGTTGACTTCAGCTAGCTTTTTTATTTAAATTTCTTTTTGAAATTCTTGTACCAGAGCACTTTGCACATGACAGCTTTAAGATAAATAATGTTTACCTGCAGGTTAAGGAGCAAGGCCATGCCTCAACCACACCTCTAATCACCTGGTGAGTCTTTGTATACCTGCTTCACCCACTCTGTACTATTTGTCTCATTCTCTGACCCCACCTTCCATGTCCATGGTCTCATTCATCCTCTCTCATCTATTAATTCTCCCTCTTCTCTCATGCATCCATCCTTTCTCCCTTCTTCCATCCTCACCTACCCAGATTAATTTGTCCCAACTCCCTTCTCTCATTCATCCTTCCTTTTTTCATCCATCCTTATCTTCCCCCACCCATTCATCCTTCCATTTCTCTTCACCCCCCTCCCTTGTCTATTTATCCCTCCCCCATACCTCTATTTTTCATCCATCAATGCATCCAGCCTTCCATCCTTCATATGTTCATTTCTTCTCCCTCATCTGTTCAACCATCCTTCCCTCCCTCATCCATTCTTTGCTCCTTCACGAATTTATTCCTTCTTCCCACACTGATCATTGTGGCTCAGTTTGAAATGTATGCTTATAATAAATTCAACATTTGTCCATGAAACATGGCAGGCAATCCAGAAAAACAAAACTTTGAATGACATCTTGCACCTTTGAGGAATTCCAGGCTCTCATCAAAACCCAGTATCGCCCCAGCTAGTGACAACAACTCGACAAAACTGCCTCCTGCAACTTGTGTGTTCAGACACAGCTCACCTGTTTGACAACTCAGCCATCTTATTGTTATCTCCATCATCTTCTCACTGCTTTCCAGTGGCAGCCAGTCAGTTTTCCTATGCCTGCATGTTTTTCTTGTTTTGGCTGATGGATGCTCTGTAAGGCAGCCTGACATGTGCATCTGTAATAAAATGAATAACTTACCAGCCAGTGGACACAAAGTCAAACTGAGGATGTGAAGAGAATTCAGCACTTTGGATGTATCTTTTCCAGTTCCTCCTAAAAGAAAATTGTGTTTTTTTCTCTTCTTTTTACTTATCTTTGTATAAACTTGCGATCAACAGCCCTGAGAAGGCTAACAAATGGAGAGAAGGGGCACATTTTACACTTTGAGTGAGCCACGTGAAAGTAATCACTGAAAAAGCCATAAAGTTTATAGCTTGGCCGCAGCTCGGGAAAGCTGCACTACCTATCCTCAAGTTTAACCCACTCAGATGAGAAACATACCCTATATGAAGCTACGCATCCTGCATAACCCTTTAACTTTTACTGCTCATAATGCATTGTAATTTAACTGTAGCCTCCAGCTATTTGCATAATTTTTTTTTTTTTTTGATGCAAATGATTGCGGTTATGAATTTCCTAAGTTTCCAACCTACACATAAATTCTTCACAGCCAAATGTAAACTACCTCCCACTGTAGGGCTTTAATCATAGCCATTAGTGAGTTGAAAAGGTGGACCTTTTGAGAAGAAAAAGTAAAAAAAAAGAAACAGGTGATTTGAATTTAAAATTGAGCTACCCTGCTGCTGGCCCGTAGAACCTGAATCTCCATTGAGTTATTTTTAGATGTTTCATCGGGTCATATCGTCTCCACAAACTAATCTTCTCCCTCCATTATATATTTATTCATACATATGGTACTCTGAAGCCTGGAAAAAAAAAAAAAAAAGGAAAAAAATATATTAATACTACAGTATTTGCTTCAGGGATGCCAACTTTAATAGTTTACAGACTGGCTAGACAGAGCAGTAGCACAGTTTGAATCATGATGTGCTGGTAATTTATTTACTGACTTTATTTTCAAGAGTTAGTAAAACAAAATAAAAAAAAATAAATAAATAAGCAGATCAAATTACCTCTGGGCATCTTCTGTTCAGGTCTTCTTTTTAACCTGTACGCCTAATATGAAATGTGCATTTATTAAAAAATGCCATTTCGTGTTAGGTACAATATCAGTCTGCTGTAATGGAAACTTGTGTTTTTAACTACTTTACAACTTGGGTACTCCGAGGCAGTTGGTATTTGCAATGTTTACTGCCAAGTTTCAAACTATTTAAATATATTCTTCTGCATATTTGGACTATTGTTCCTCCCAGGTGAGTCTGTTTCAAATCAGCACCTCAGAACTGACAAGTGCAGAAACTTGTGAGCATAACATAAAAAAACAGATGGTATTACAACTTTGCCAAGTCACTTACCGGGGGCCTTATTTATCAAGCTGGCGTAGGTACAAAAACCGGCGTACACCAAATATAGTTAACTTTTGGGATTTATAAAAAACAAACTTGCCAGGAAAATGTCCCTACCTCCACGGCAACTCTGACCAAGGCTTAAGCACAAAATCTGGGAAAACGGAAAACTAAGACACAAACGGTACAGAATAAAATCAAGGAAATGATGAGGTGGACAGTCTGCTGCCAGCATTTACCAGTCAGTAAAAGAAAATGTGAAAAGTAAACTTAATTTATTCTGAGATCCAGCAGAGTCGGACAGACTGGAGCATCTAGAAGTGATGCAATGCTTATGAAACACACAAGAGGTGGATTTCCTCTGTTTCTTTATTTATTCTTACACAATGCTTTTATAATTATTTTCATCAATCAAGACGGTCCCCATTTCCCGCAACTCCTTGGCCACATTGTTAATAGCGGTGATCGTGTCGCTCCACCTGCAGGACTTTCTGGGAGGACACGTCTGCTGCGGTGATGCAAGTCTCTCCGATCACAGCTGCAGCACTGCCGAACCAGTCTGAACACCCAGGAACTAGAAAGAAATATTATTTAACACTAATTTAACTGCTACCAATCTCAGATGTATCTGTACATATTTATTTTATACATTAAAACAAAAGACTACATTACCTGCATCATTACAATCATTTATCAGACGCTTTTCTCCAAAACGATTTACTGTGGGCTGTAGCTAAGGACCCAACTGGAAGGTGTTACTATTCAACCCTAGGGGAATCGGAGTTTGATCTCCCTCATGACAGATGTATGTTCTACTGACTGAGATATCCAGCTAGAACATTGTATGACTCTGGCATGTCTTCCCTTTTGACACCTGCTGCTATTATTCTGTCTTTCTGACACAATTAATGCCCACGCCGTGCCTACAAATGAAACATTTTTACATTTCATTATGGTCCATCAGGATCTCTGTCTCACACCCCGAAAAATTCCTCTTCTTAACTCCTTTTCCCTCCCGAGCCATCATGGTAATGATGTGATGAATATGTAATACAGACGTTCACCTGACCCTTTATAGCCACCATGTGGGCGTGGGAAGGCGTCCCCTGAAGTGCGCCCGCTTTAGAGTTGATTCTGATTCATGAACGGAAAAAGGCGTAGGATGTGCATGCGCACTCTTTTATTGAATTGAAATTTGAAAGTAGAAGTGCGCAGCATTTGGTTTTTGGGCAGCAGACGGCACCTGTAGTTTGTTTTGCTATGCACAGTTTTAGAAATAAGGCCTCTGGACACTAAAACCCATAAATTGTGAGCTCTTTTCACTGGAAATTGCACAGCTATAGCTTGTTTTGATAAAAACCTACTTGAGATGGATGTGGTTAAGAAAGCTAAACCCCCTAATTAGAACAGGAGCCAATATATTTTGAGTCACATACCACAAAAATAGCAAATCTGCTCAGCTGATTTCATTATTTGCGTCCATCATCCAACCCTTTTACTTCCTGTCCTTTTTTCTTTCTTTTCTTTCTGTTGTTTTCCAAGGACTTATCTCCTTTCCTTTCATTTCCCCAAATTAGCAGAATATAGCTTGCCAGCAGCATCCAGACACAGATTATGTAGTTTTTGAGCCATGCTGGAGTCATAATTGATTTCTTCAGTTGGCATGTCTCCATTTTGGCTGCTATACATTGGTATGAAGGCCTTTTGTGCTCACTCAAACAAACACTGCAGTGCTGCAGCTTCTTCTTTAAGCATTTTAATTTTGCTTCTGTTAAGGAGCGGAGCTTGAAATCTTTCCCCTTCCCCATTAGGGAGGGTAACCTTCTACTTGCTGTAGTCTTCCCAATTACAGTGAATGCTGCTGATGAAATAGCTGTGCAACATGGTGACTTGTCATTTGGCCAATTATTCTTAATGAAGCACCACAGAGAGAAAGAGGTGCGGCTGTTTTGTGTGACATTGTTGTTGTAATATCGGCACAGGGACATTTGCCAAAGTGTTTTATTTGATTAATATCATGTTTTAAGCACTTCACAATCATTTTTATAGCTCATGGAGCACACTGATAAGTCAAATTATCTAAAAGATGGTTCATATGAAATTGCATTTTTGCTGAAGTAGCACGTTACTAGGATGCAAAATAAAAGTGATGATTGTTTTTTTTAACAGTTTTGGTATACAAATTGCTATTGCCAGTTGAATTTTACAGATCTACTTGAAATGCAGAACCATACTTTAAGACTACATTGCCAGGATTCCTCGGGCTTTAATTTGAGAAGTCATTTCTACACGTTGATGGGCCACCACAGAGTCCAGACCTGAACCCCATTGAGAATCTTTGGGATGTGCTGGAGAAGACTGCGATCTGACTCCCATCATCAATACAAGATCTTGGTGAAAAATGATTGCAACTCTCGACAGAAATAAATGTGACATCACAGACGCTTATCGATGTGATGTCACAGCAAATGCGTGGTATAATAAGGTGGTCCGACCATTGTGTAACTTTTTTTTTTTTTTTTTGGATATGTCAATATTGTCTAGAGAAATATGCTATCTGTCACATAAGATTGCGCAGGTAAGGTAGAGTAAATTAAGTCAGCTGGTATTTTTTTTTCACATATTAGTTTTTATGAAATGAAAGTAAATGTTTTTATTGTCAATTAAAATGATGTTCAAAGCTTTATCAATGTCTGAATTCATATATCATAAGTGTCGATAATTTGTGACTGTATTAACCCCTGTGGATTGTTTACCTAAAGGTTATCTTGTTTTTTTATTTATTTATTTATTTTGTTTTTGTTTGTTTGTTTGTTTGTTTTTCACAAAATGGTGAGTCAGGGTTAAAGTCAGCCAAACTGTTTGAGGTAAATTAAGCCATTTATTTAATTCACCCCACAATTAAACACAAAAAGGCCAACATGTTTTTGAGTTTCTTTTTTTCTTTTCATGTTCTTAGACATCATACAATGTATACAACAGAGTAGAAAAACAGACTAGGCCTCAACATTTCTCGAGGAGATGGAGTGAGTTGCTGCTGGTTTCCAGGGCAGAAAATCCATAAAACCTGTAGTAAAAGAGAGATTGACAGATCATCCAAACTCAGATTCATAAGAAGAAAGAAGGAATACAAGTGAAAACAATAGGGTACTGTGGGACAGCACAGGCTAAAAAAAATTCACAGTGGAGATGGAGAAAGAGCAAGATCACATAATATATATATATATATATAAATCAAGTTGCAAACAACAGAACAGAAAAGTGAAGAATCAAGGAAACTGAAATTAGAAAAATGACATTAGTTTTCATGGTCATGGTGAGCCACCTCCAATGTTAAGAATTTAGAAATCCTACCTAAAAGTCCACGTTGTTTTCTAACCGATGTGTTGCTGTAGGAGAACAATAAGACAGCTGAGCCTATTTATTCCATTGGAAGACCTGAAACTAAATGGTGTAGAAATGAAGTGCGGTTGTCTGTTTGAAATATATTCCTTTTCTCCAGTTCAAGCCAACCTTGAAGCAACCACTCATCTTCATCGTAGTGTAATCACGGGGCCCTTTTGGTTTAGAATGCAATAAAAATGTCACAATGTCGTATAATGGATCATTTGTCCTCAGCCTTGACTAAATCATAAATGACTTGCTGAGCATGATAAGTTTTTCTTGTACTTTACATTTATGGATTTAGACATATGCATAGCTGAGAGCTGCTCAGCAGACCAAGTTTTCCATTTCTGACTCCAGAGCAACTCCACTGGAGCATTTAGCTGTTAAGTGTCTTTCTCGAAGCAACATCACTGATCTATCTGGAGGGAACTACTTCTTCACTTACAGTCAGCCAAGAGCACACAAACATCCCCATCTCAAATTGCTTTCATTGCATTTGACATGGTCTTTTCATTTATTGTTGGTGCAAACATGGAATTATCTGGCTTCATGATGATTTTACACTTGACTTCACTTGTTTTTTATTAACTAAAACAAAAAAAAAAACTACCGTAATAAAAATCACAGAGGTCATCTGAATTAATTTGTATAATTTGTGCTGTGTGATTTGCAGCTTACGTACCATGGGAAGCTTGAACAATGGCTCCACGCACTCCACCAAACTACTGATTAAATAGTACTCTTTTCTTGCCTGCATAGGCCAGGTGTAGTCATAATCTGTCCACATTAATAGTGAATACTTTGACTCCAATGCACAATGTGTTTCAGAGAAATACAAAATAAATAAATACAATACAATACAGTAAAGCTGATATGAGGTACAGCAAAGAAGTAGAGAAACAAACATCAGACCACGAAGGAAACCTGGTGTAGTCAGTTTACCTGAGGTTACGTCAGATCAGATTGTCATTACTTCAGTTCAGACTGCCGAGCTGAAAGTGATACCCATCCTCATATGACAGGGGATCAAAAAGGAACTGCTGTTCTTCAGAAGTCTTGTGCTCAGTATTCAGTTAGAAATCCACATTAGAAGTACAGTACACAGGCTTTGTGTGGGAATGGTGTCATTTTACAAAAAAAGGGATTTTTCTATTAACGGTTCCTTACATAAGTCACAAATAAAATCCAGTTTGTACAAGCTTTATTTAAGTAGATGGGAATATTTGTTGATAACACAAAAAATAATAATTTTACTTTATATAAAAACACTAAAGACACCATTATACACCTGGTTCCTGTATAAAAGGGGTCATGAGGCATCGGTGCATGCTCACTCATAAAACTTTTCATAGCTTTCAAGTCTTGACTTCTAGCAGAACTGTTTTACAGAATATCGAAGGGTTGAATGTCATAATTCCAGTATTCTATGGCTGAATCTCCCCATAGTTGAGGTAGATGGTTTTACTGGCCCTCATCATGATGCAAGGGCTGGTCTTTCTTTCCAGTTGCTGTATACTAGTACCACTATTTGCTTGCACTACCATAACACTGCAGCCAAAAGTATACATTAATTGAAAGAATTGATATAGAATAAAAGCAATAAATCGACTAGTTACAGTAACGCACAATGAAACAATAGAATAAAATGAAAAAAATAAATAAATAAAAACATGAAAAAGTCAGCAAGTGAAGCTGTGTTAAAAGCCAATATAAAAGGTAAGTTTTAAGAGAGGTTTTAAAAACAAAGAGATTCCAGAGTTTGGGGACAACAACAGAAAAGGAACGGACCCCTCTGGATTGCATCCTAGACTTTGAGACAGCTAAAGGAGTGGTCTGCCAACCTGAGAGAGATAAGTACAGATAAGTAATCTGAGCAGCTGCTGAGCTGATTATTTGTTTCAGTATGTTGAAGCAAGGAAACATGCAGGACAGGCACCCTAAGGACATTTGGGCATACTGTCCTAGGAATTAGGGACTAGGAAAGTCTGTCCAATTTCTACCAATATTTCTTTTTGAAAAGATCATTTCTTTCATCTTGGTTTACAAACAGTGTTTTCTTCATTTAGTTGCAGTATAGCCTTTTTAAATTCTGTGTATACACAACGACCCCCCTTGGTATTTACATCAGTATGCCCACGATATGCACTGAGTCTGGTGCCATTAACCAAGATAGAGTATGTCGGGAAAAGTATAATTTTGTTTTGACTGCTGTATGCTCTGTATTATTGCTGTGCAGATTGGAAAGTGTTAGAAAAAATGAAGTGCTGAACTGAAATGTTTGACTCAAGGGCAAAAATGGTGAGGTCAAAAAGGTCTAAGAAACAATGTAGAGTTCGGCTAAAAAAGGCCATGTATGGGTCAAGAAAAAGTTGGAACGTTATGGCAGGAAGAGGGCAAAAAGCCATAGTAAACAGTGGGTACCTATGCTAAGGAGCTGATTAGAGGATTGGGAGCATGTCTGCAGGCGAGGATGGAGGTCAGGTGTTGCAGAAAGATATAAACAAAGAGGACTCCTGCATGCATTAGACGGAACAGCAGGTTCTGCAAAGGCTGCAGATCTGAGGCAGAAAAACTTGCAAAAGGTCGTCAGTGACTCTGATCTTTCCAATTAGTGATCGTTCTAATTAATACTCTATTGACTCTTAAATAGAAATTGTGTTCTGAAGCTGCTGTAGGCTCACTTTTCCTCTACTGCGCAAATGTCTTGACATACAAATGATTTCTTTCTATTTTTCTAGGAATACGGAAAAAAAGGTTTTGTGATTTATTCAACTTAAAAAGGAATACATATTGTACACAGAGCAAAAAGACAGTTTATACAATTCTAATGAGGTTAAAAGTCAATATTTGGTATGGCTACCTTTATTTTTCAACACAGTGTGAAACCTCTGACGCATTTTGTTGTCATTTATGCCGGCAGAGTTCTCCAAGTTTCTGGCAGGACTTGCCGAAGTTCTCTGTTGGTTGTTGGCTGCCTTTTTTTCCGTTTCAGATGCTCCCACATTACGTCAGTAATGTTGAGGTCCAGGTTTGGGGCCGGATTCATCGCTCAGTTGCCACTGATTTTCAATCCAGTTCTTGTGTCGTCTGGCAAAATATATCCTTAAGCATGATGTTGTGACAGTCACTACTCCATGGAAACCGTTTCTGATGAAACTTCAGCCAACAGCAGATGGATCAAAGTTCAGATGCAACTCTCAAAGCTTTTGTCAGTTTTTGCTGGATTTTTTTCCTATTTCCTCAACACATAACTTTTACTACTGTACTGTAGACGTTCCTATTTATATTGTTATTGATTTTTTAGGCTTTTGTCAGTCATTTCACAGCATGCTGAGGTTTGTCAAGGTTTCAGCTAAGAGCTCTTTGAAAATCACTAGTCAAAATCAAAATTACTAGTTAATGTTCAGCAAACATTTTTTTCTTTTTCGCATTTTCTTTTAAATGCAACTTAAGAAAACAGAATAGCCGATGCTTCTTTGTGACAGGCTTTATATATATATATATATATATATATATACTTTTTTCTTTTCCATCAAGTTCAAGATACAGTAAAGCACCTCTTCTTCACAATGCAACACTGCTGTCTGTTCTTTAAACCCATAAACCTCAACATTGTCAACTATTTCTTAGAAACGGTGGTATGTAACTCTGTATGGTAAACTGCAATGATAACTTAACATTTAGGTCATTTTCCAGGTCTTTATAGTCCATCTGGGAGGTTTACAATCAAGCTTCGAAAGCGTAAATGGCAAATCTTCTCACAACCTGGCTCCTGGATTATGATTACCAAAAGCCAATTAAAAGTAACTTTAAAGCAAAAGTAATACGAAACCAAACCAGCTGTAGAGTGTGAGTGGTCAATCAGTACTATAATGATGGATGCATGAACATGGTGAGTGGAAGTATTGTTAGCTAAATCAAAAAAGAAACCAGGCTGTGGTGAAGACTGGAGAGAGCTGCCTGTAATGCTGGAGCATTATGGTACCGTTTAGCCAGTCAAAGAACCGTGAGGAAAAGTTTACAGTAAATATGTAAATACTTTGTTTTATGTTTGTTTTAGCGCAAATATTTTTTTTCTCCTGAAAGCCAAGAGAATGATCTGCAGATGAGAAAAGGCTTGATCATTGCTGATCAGTGTGTTATAACCAAAAATACCAAAAATCTTGCTTGTATTTAAGAATTAATCATTCTTTTTTACATGACAGCCACAAGTAATAATATGAGGGAATTTATAAACATCATGTAACTCTAAATATACAGCAAAAATGCAAACAAATTACATTACATCCTTTCTCTGGTGGTGGGGGAGGGGACTAATCCTGGTTGAAAAAGGACTTGGGTGTTTCCAAATTGTATGTATTCTTTTTTTTTTTTTTTTTTTTTTGTGCAAATGTCTTCATATTAAAAAATGCTGGGGTGGTGGGGTAGTTCACCTCTCAACAGTATCCAACTTTGTCAGCTTAAGGCACTGCTTTCACTTAATATAAGCTCTCCGTAGGAAATACTGGAAGGACAGTTGCATAGGAAGTCTCTCTGAAAGAAGTTTTAATTAGTGTGCTCAATGAAAGGAGACGGTCCAATGGCTGAATATTCCCAGCAAGATTTCTGCTATTTCAAAGCCATGCAATCATGCTCTTTCTTTTTTTTTAATGTAAATCTAAGGAAAGGCATTTTTATTTCAGTTGTTTGGGACCTTTGAAAATTGGCTGATTTATTCCGACCAGTTCTGTTAGAAACCGAGTCTGCAGCACAAATCATCCCACCCTCCTACGTATGCACTTTCAAAGGCACAGAAAAGCTTGTGCACAGATTAGCGTCAAGCTAACAAGCACAGAACAACAGGGAAACCTGCATAGACACAACCAAAACATATGCACACAGTCACCCACTTGTACACAAACACACACATAGGGACAGCTACACACTCTCACATGCATCTTCATACATTAGTATGCATGTTTTCTTTCTCCTTATTTCCTTTTAAATCCCAGCAAACAATGTGTTGGGAAAATATATATTTTATATAATCACCTTATTTGCAATGTTCAGCCTCCCAACTAGATTGTGGAAAACTTTCATCTGTAGCCTCATACATGGAGTCTGCTGTGGAGGAGTCTTCATTTTCATAACAAAGAAATGTGATTTGATGTGGACAGAACTGAGAAAGGGGCTTTCTTTGGAGTTGGAATCACAGGTGAAGGATGAAGGGGAGGCAGGATGAAGAGGAGGGAAATGAAGAAAGGTGGAGGTGGAAAAGACCGACCGCTTGATTTTTCCATTTAATCGATTTTTCTGTGTGCTGTATTTATCTTCTAGGTCCACACTGACATTTACTTGTACACATTTATTATAAGTTAGGACCTTCAGGACAACCCCTCGGAAACTTGTCTAAAGCTTGTCCACTAAATGCCTTTACATACGGGGTGGTGAGCTTGTTTTATGCACAACATTAACAGAAACTGTAAAACGGTTTAAACATTGTAGCAGCTGGATTCAACAAATCTGCAAATTTGAAAAAGAAAGTGGATTTTAAACATATTTTGTGGAGCATGGAAAAATGAGAGGAATAATAAGTTTGTATTATTACAAACCCCATTTATAGAGAAGCTAAGAATATCTAAAAATGAGATAAAAGCTTATATCTGGTGTTCATTCATTAGTTTGAACTGTTATTTAACAGACACAAGCCCACATTTATGGCTCTTAGCGTGTTTACTCACCAGATTAATTGCATTTAAAAAACTTGGAACCAATTTAAAATGTGACACCGACAACATGCATGAAATAAAAGTTGGGATGGAGTCGTGTTTACTTTTGGGTTAAATTTCTAAATCATTTGGGAACTAATTGTTGGTGTTTTTCAGTAATCTGTGTCCATTCAGCTGTTTGACAGTCCATAATTATTTAATTCTCCTCTTCTTGATGCACCTTTCTAAAGGAGACAGATCCAGGCAGCTGCAGCCTAGCTGAGCTGAATGAGATCTGAAATGGTCTTGTTGGAAAAAAACAAAACAAAAACAACAGTATGCATGCAGTATACCATACATGTAGACTTTGCATGTAGAAAGTGAAGTCTGTTTGTTCTTTTTAATCCCCACCCCCATCCAAAAAAAGTAGCTAACTCAGTAGCTGAGTCATTCGACCACAGACCAGATGTCCTCATTTTGTTCCATTTTTAGGATGCAGTTGTAGTTTGTGCCACAGTGGTTTTTTACGATATTCTTGAATCCATGTGGAAATGCTGATCATGGTGAAATAATGGTCTCTCATGCAGTGATGCCTGAAGTTTTGAAGGTACACGCACATCCAACAGTAATTTCAGAGTTTCCACAGCTAGCATGACTAATTTCACATTATACACCTTAGATTATTACAAAACCAAGATTGATTTTGCATATTTTCTAACACAAAATGATGTTCCTGCTTAAAAAGATCAACTTTTTGATGAATGCTCTTTTGATACCCAACCCTGACACCCTCACCGGTCATCACTATTTCCTTTCCTTTGAACTTCTCTATTTTCCTCTCTCCCAGCTTTCTAAAATCTTTTGTGGGTGTATGCTGGTGGCAGCATTTTTGTAGCACTCTCTAATCCATGCTGCATCTCTGCTTCAAAGCAAATTATACGCCAACAAAGCAGAAGATCATCACAACAGAAGAATGGAAGGCATATTAAAGCTCTCTGCTCTGTCCTCTATAGACGCATTATGAGAGCAAGATATTGTTCCATGAATGGCCAAATTTCAATAGAGAATCAGTTGGAGTTCCGAAGTCATTCTAAGCATCACTTGACCAACTTTTTCAAACACTAATAATTATATATTGATTGGCATGTCAGAATTGCCTCAGCTTCATTTACAGCACTGTAGTGATCGTTTGCTGTTGGCCAAAAATATCAAAGCCCTCTTCTTCTCTTCTTCACATCAAGACATGATACTGAATATTATTGGTACCAACCTTTAAATATTCACACACTAGAATGTTCATTCATCATCCCTTTATCCTTAAGAAACAGACTCTAGTTTGAGTCATACCACAGATTTAAAAACACATTAAAGAACATGAATTCAACATGAATTTTTCCCCTTTGCTGAATAAAAAGAACTATTTCAGTAGTCTCATTTGTTTTTTGACCTTACATGGCTGGTTTGTTTTCCTTGAAGCACTGCATTGTAAATTGTGCCAATACAATAAATTTCTTCTTGCGGAAGGAAAAAACAAAAAAAAAACATATATATATATATATGTGTGTGTGTGTGTGTGTGTGTGTATATCGTTGCAAATTGAAAGTTTCAGTGAGGGATTTAAACCTTCTATCTCTGTCTCAGTTTTAGGTCTAAGCAAGAAAAAAATGAACACTCATAATGAAATTAGTTCCTCTGCAACCCGCAAGGTCAAGTCCAAAAGCATGACTATGATGTGTCACTACCAGTATGTGTGTGACGATGCACAAATGAAAAATATTTCTGGCTTACCCAATAAAACCTCTCAAGTGTGAATTTAAATATCTCTTTTGAATATCTATTAAATATCTAACAAATCAAACAGTACATTATTCCTGCAAAGACCAACTTTGATAAAGCAAAGCAGAACAAAATTAGAGAGGTTTTCATTATACATTTGCATGATTAGTGGAAATGATGCACAGCTGACTTTTTTGTTTAGACAAGAGTTACGTCTCAATGCGCAGAGACATGGCGCTGGGTTAAAAGGACAGCGTGGCCCCGTTAACCCTAGGATGCATGACCAACTGACTTGGTTCTCTTACGTTCTGGGGTCTTTTTTGACCCCAATTCATTTCCT
>JBAFTB010000027.1:14039584-14062329 GCA_037177355.1 Melanotaenia trifasciata | reverse complement strand
TGTCTGTCTGTCTGTCTATCTATCTATCTATCTATCTATCTATCTATCTATCTATCTATCTATCTATCTATCTATCTTAGGCATTTGGAGTCTGACTGGAAAATTACTTGGGAATGATGTTATAACCTTCCCAAATTGACAGCTATCATAAATTGTTTCTCAAAGCTCATTGCTGATGTCTTTCCTCCACAGCATTGTATTAACCTCAATGTTGAGTACAAGCAAACTGACAAAAGCATTGCTTGTATAGTGCACACACTATTTAATAATCAATTATTAAAGTGTATTTGATTAGCAGCACCTCGCTGCTTCCTACCCTATGAAAAGACAAAGGGTGGGCGTTTTTTTTTACATACTGTTTCAGTATTTTGGTTAGCTTTTCAGTAATGATAACATAATCTGCCATTTGATATATAACACCTGAGGTTGAATTAACTTAATTCTAAGGCTAAGTAATGGCTGAATTGAATTGAAAGTAGGCATACTTTTTGTTTTTTTCACTCTACCTGTGAAATGTGGAGATGGATGGTTCTTGTTCTGTGTTAACCCTGTGGCCTTGCAGCTGCTCCTCATAAATAAGAATAACTTTCCCTGACAGAAAAGCAGAAGCAATAGTAAACAAAGGTCACACTCACTAATGTGATCTTCCTCTTTTTAGTTCCCATTTATGTGGAAAATGTTGTGTATGGTTTGTCTTTGTACGGAGCTCTTAGCAGTTAAGCGATGAGAGCCGGAAAACGCTTTACCACTGCACCGCTCTGTTGTAATTAGGACAAATACACCAGGAAAAGGCAGCCTGAAACATTCAGACACATTTGAAGCTTTCTACCGAGTGAATAATTTAGCATCTAAAAATACGTTTGAAAACAAATGACTGGCATCAAACCAGCCTTGGCAATGACAATAAAAAGTACCCGTTTGTATTCATATGCTCATTTCTGAACAGAGAAATAAATGCCACAATTAAAATGAAAAAAAAAAAAAAAAAAGGACCAGCTGCTAGCCCCGTGGTTGCTAAATTTAGGGCATGTATCTATTACAAACTGTGGTTGTTATTTAAAAACTACTTGGAGGTATATCAAAGTTAAATAGATGCAGATGAAAAATCTGATGGATTGTGAAAAACTAGAGTTGAAACTATTAGAAGGGACTTTATAACATTAAAGCTTCGTCTTGCCAGTGGTCAGAGAGAGTCTGTGAAGCCTCTTGGGGGGAATTAATTTAGTATGGCCGAGCCAGCTTAATCAATCACAGGGGAAAAATAAATAAAAAATCTTCTCTACACAAGCATATCTGAGGATGACCTTGGTTGCGTGAGTGTGTCGGAAGCCAGCCCAACAAAAGGAAAAAGCTTCAACCACAACTTCCAGTATGGAAATTTATTTGAATAAGAGTCATTGTAGAGAGGTAATGTCAAATAAGCATCCATCATTCAAAGCAGATCCAAACAGGAAATTAGGTCTAGTGCTCCAGACTTGCACTGGTTGCCAGTTTAAAGTCAGAAATCCGGTTTAGCTTCAGCATTCTGTCGGATATTACTGTATTTACACATAGAGGACAGAACAGGAAGGATCTGAGAAGAAATAGAAGCCAAATTCCCTCCAGGTGCAATTGGAATACATGGACAGTTTCCTCAGGCAAGCAAGTAAGTCAGCTCAGTGACCAGAGGCAGCCCTGAGGAAGAATTTTTGTTCACCTTTACCTGTTATGATGTGGCTCCCACACTTCTCTCCTGACTTTGAATTACTCAGCCAACCAGCACTAGCTGTCCTTTCTCTTTTTAGGAGGCTGAGTTCTAACTGTGCAGACTCAGTAAAAACACAAAGAGGAAGAAGAGACTTTTACATGTCATAGCTTGTTTAGGGGAAGATGCAATAAAGTGTCTCTCTTTTAAATAAATTAAAAATATGTTGGTTTTTAAAGCCATTATGACTTAATCTTTTGTGTGAGGGTCTGATTTAAGATTTTAAAGCAGATAGCTTACTTTCTACATTTACCACCAGCTGGATGAGCTGAATGAGCATGGAAGACACATTTGTATGACAGGTCTATTATCAGTTTTTCTTTGGAAAGTCAGTCCCAAGAACAAAGAGATGCAAACACCACAGAGATCTGTAGCAAAACAACAGAGACCCAAAACAAATAACAAAAGCATGGAAGGCAACCACAAACAAAGAAGCCACAGTGGTATGAAACACAACTAATGACAAACACAATATGAACACAAAGACCAAAAGTTGTTAAACTGTAATAATTACGGTTATGTTTTCATATATTTGTTCCTGGTATTGTGGCTGTTTTGTTTTTCCTCAGCTTGTCTTCTTAAATGTGCTCCTGATAAAGTTCTGCTTTGCACTGTTTTATGATTATGTTCATTTGTTTTCTTGGTAAAGCAGATTTATTCAGTACAACATGGCAGCCAGACCATCATTCTGCTTGCTATGATGCTGGACTGTACAAGGTAATAAAAAACTAACAAACAAACAAACAAACAAAAAAAGAAAAAAAAGACTAAATGTGATCATAAACAGTAAAAAAAATACCAACAGATGAGTAACACAATTACAGAAAGAGCCAAAAATTACTACTAAAACATTAAAAGTTACTGAAAAGTGATGGAAAACAATCGCAAAGACTAAATAATGACCTCATAAATAAGAAAAAGGAAAGACAAAGATGTGTAGTACATCCAATATAATTTCAAACATAAACAAAATGATCTCAGTTGTCATACAGAGGCAAATGAGAACTAGATTTTTATTATTGTGTGATTGTGCACTGACTGATTGTTTTTACTGCTTGTTGTACACGGGTTAGACTTCAAATTCAAATAAAATGGTCACAAAGATAAATAACACACCACTGTAAGCATATAAATGAGCACAATAATAGACCACAAGAGACAAAATCATTTTAATATTAAAAATGATCAGAGATACAAAATTACTGCTAAGAGACCAAAGAGAAGCATAATGGCTATTAGGGAAAGAAAATGACCACAGGGAGAGAAAATGCCAAAGAACTGTAAAAATATGACCGGAGAGTTAAATAACCTTAACCTTTTAATGTTTATACTAAGAAAGAATCAAAAAAAAGACTGAGGTAAAAGTTAATAAATTAGTAACAATAGTTAAATTATCAAAACCAGAAACAGTAATGGGATAACAGATACTTACTTTTGGCATTACGTACCCAAACCAAGCTGTAGAGTTTGCTCAGGCGGGATTCCTTCTGTATATTTTTGAAAAGATGAACTGCAGCCTCTAAAAAAAATGTGCTCCACCAAACAGTAGAGCAGGAAATTCATGGGGTTTAAAAAATGTAGTGCAGCCACAAAATGAAATAACATTACCACAGCATGATACCCAGTTATCATTATATTATTATAATTACCACAAAGGGGTGCAAAATGAACACAAATAGGAAAAATACAGCAAAAATGCATAACTCAACACAACACAAACATAAAATGACCACATTGTGACAATATGACCACTAAGAGATACTGTACACAATGGCTATCTGTAAAAATGACCAGAAATATGTTTAGTTGAACCACAAGGGATTTAAAATGACCTAAGAGTGATACATCACTGACATGAGATACAGATCAAAGATGCTATAACACTGCCAGGAAAGTTAAAAAATAAAAAAAAAATTAAAAATAACCGCAAAGAGACAGAGATACCCCATTTACACCGAGTGGGACAGCCACTATAGAAGGTGGGCCTCCCATCCAGCTTCCTGCTACCTTCTTGAGGTTGCTATGAAATGAGAACTGACATATGGCGACACGTCATGGTTTGGGAACTGCAAGGCAGTGGAGAAGCACTGACTCAGCAGAATAATAAAAACTGCAAGTAAGATTGTGAATGCCCCCTTCCCGTCCCCGGAGATCTCCGACCAACGTTTCACACACAGGGCTGTCAACATCATTAGAGGCTGTCACTTTTCTTCCCACAGCCTGCTCTCTTTACTACCATCAGGGAAGAGATACAGGAGCCTCCATGCAAAGTTGGCCAGGATGCTGCTCTGTTTTTTTTTTTCTCCCCCCACAGGCAGTGATAACTGTCAACAATTTCTGCCCACTCTTTCTGCAACACCTCCCCCCAGCATTGGACAATGCCCTGTACTACAAAATTACACAAAATGACATAGTGACATACAAAATGACCTTTACCAAAACACAACAAAAGCACCGTGATGCTTAAAATCCAACACAAAAGTAAAATACCTTTTGTCATATATGTGTGTAAGTCCTAATCTTTTATAAAACACTTAGACATTTAATCATAAGCAGCTTTTACACCTCAAAGTAAAAGACTTTAGAAAATGAAATTGAGAGAAGCATGACAGCTCCACAATTCAAAACAGGCAGCCATGCTTAAACACTCAAAGATGAAAGCTGAAAGTGACATGTCTTTTGAAATCTACGATCAATGATTTACATTATGGTTTCAGTCAAACCCATTTTTTTCTGAGCTAAGATGGAACAAAAATACTTATTCATCTTTCTAAACATGTACAAGGTGTTAACAGAGCATCACAAAAGTACTGACATGATGAAAGCTTTGTGGTATTTGTGGTAGTAGAGAACTTGTCAGTGAAAGAGAAATCTGATTATTATAGGATTTTTCAAAACAATATCTTTAAACAAAGAATAGTGACACAGCAGCTCATATAATCACTAAGAAAATGTGCAAGGGGGGCTTTGATCAGGAAAGTTTAACACAAAAAGTTGCATCTAAAAACATGCAGCCAGGATAGACATTGACACATCCAGACATGCTTTGACCATCATGAATAAAATCAAAACACCTATTTGCATCTGGGTTAAGATCAATCACATCAGACACTGCTGTTGTGCACAATATCACTAATTGTAGAACAGAAACAGTTCTTTATAATTCCTCATCTGGCATGCCTTTAAAGTTACAAGCAAACAAACCATTAAGTTTCCCTTAACCTAACTAAATAAATATCGAAGCCTAAACATAACCAAATGATAAAGAAATTGTACCTAAGTGACAAAAACAGAGAAGCATAAAACTAATGAGAGTTGGACCAAACTGGAGACACCTTGGGCCTTTAAATAAGGACTTTTTTTGTTTCAATAAATACGATGATTTTGTGTGTGTGTGCTTTTTGTTACTGAGTGTTCTAGTGGTCATTCTTAAAATAATTGTATTTTGAAGATATTAAGAGAGAGAGAGAAAAATTAGGGAGCCATACAGAGAAGGAAAAGAGTAGTCAAGTAAAGGACCTGATAAAGAACAAATTATTAAGATAATGCACAAGGGATCAAAGTCTTAATAAAATAGGAAGTGAATTTAAAAATAAATCCATCAATCAAGTGGCTTTACTGAATCGTTTTAATACAGGGTTACAAGCAGGGCTCCAATTACATTAGGGCTTTTGGGGGAGCCTTTTTTTCGGGTGTGCACCACTACTTTACAATTCAAATGCACCTGGTTATGTATTAGTGCAGATAGTGGTCAGAAATATGGTTACTACCACAAAACCCCTCTGCTACTACTATATGCAGCTTGTTTAATCAGAAAAAGGGACGGAACGTTCTTTTAACAACCACAAAAGGAAGCATGTCATTGGGTCGTCGTATGGATGTTAACAGCACACAACAAACAACGCTACTGTCCACAGTGCTCAAGGACACAGAACAGATAACCTGCGTCGTTTGAAAGATTTAATAAATTGAAATAAATAAATGAATAAAAACACACAACACTAACAAATTAATGCTATTCTTTTCAAAGAAAATCAGGAACCTTTTTGAAAAATTAAATGTAATCTAAGAGTGGACTAATTTATTCAGCTCATCTTAAGGCGGATTTATACTCGCGCAGCCTTTGCAGCTGCATCACCGCTGTAGGCTCGGCGTAGCTCCACAAAGGCTCGAAGCGCACCTCTTTCAGACCTGATGTGCACCCTGTTTTGCAGACTGTTACGTGGAGGTACTCCCTTGTGATTGGTTAGTTTGGGATCACGTGTTGCCAGATATCTGGATGCCCTCACTGAATTTGTGTGGTAACCACCATTTTTAAAAACTACAACCACTGGATCAAGTTGACGAGAAGCTGATCAAATTATTTCTTTGTTTTCTTCCACAAGCTAATAAAGACACTGAACCATACTGGACCCCATCGTTGTTTTAAAACAACAACTGTACTAAAATGAACCATCAAAAGAACTCTAACCTGGTGAGTTTACCGGCCGATTCCACCCCTGCTGCCACCTTCAAATGAGGTGGAAAAACTGCAACATGACACCAAAATGACGTGCACCCCCTACGCTGGAGTGCGAGAGTCTACGCAATATCACCAACCGCATGCAGACGCTGTGCGAGTATAAATCCGTCTTAAGATGAGCTGAATAAAATAGTTTGGCAGTTAAAAATATAGGACAATATTTCCTTTAAGTGAATAGTAGAGGGCAAAAGTTAAAAGTTTAATTTTAAAGTTAAAAGAATCTAATCTAAACTGATCTAAACTCTTTTTACTTGTTTTCTCACTCTTTGTTACCGTGTCCGGAGACCTCACGTGGGGCCTTGGCTCCATTTGTTTACAGCAGTGATCAGCTGTTAGCCCTGCATAGCACAGCGGTGCTACCTGAGGAGCGACTCAATGTTACCCACGAGCTGAAGAGGAGGAGACAGGAACACCTTGCTTGGGGGGTTGAGCACCACGCCAGGAGGTGGCGTTACCTGCCCATCCTTCCCTCCATAATCACGGGGAAGGTAAGGTTTCTTCCCAATAAGATGGCTGAGTTAGCGGCACTGACCTGTCTGCAGCAGGAGTATTGGGAGTGCAGCCTCCTATTGTTCACAGAGACGTGGCTAACCGCGCTAACTCCAGACACATCTGCCAAAATGGACGGCTTCACACTCCTACAGGCGGACAGAAGCAAGGAGAGTGGTAAGAGGAAAGGAGGAGGGCTGGCAGTGTTTGTTAATGATAGATGGTGTAACCTGGGGCACATCATTGTCAAGGAGCAGCATTGCTACAAGGACACTGAACTGTTGGCCATCAGCATGAGACCTGCGGAGGGAGTTCACTCATGCCCTCGTAGTAGTAGTGTACGTCCCCTCCTCTGTTAACGCCGATGCAGCCTGTGATGTTCTGCTCTCAGCAATAAGCAAGCTGCAGACCGAGCACCCTGACCCCTCCTTATCTCTGGAGACTTCAATCATGCCTTTCCATCTTCCTCTCTGCCCAAATTCACCCAATATGTCACATACCACACCAGAAATAATAGAATACTAGACCGGTTTTATTCCAATGCCAAGGAAGCATACCACTCACTTCCACTTCATCCCCTGGGCCGAGTTGACCAGAACATTGTGCACCTCCTGCATGTGTACAAACCTCTTGTTCGCAGGCACAAGTAAACTGTTTATAAGGTGAAATATGAAGGCAAATTCAGAAGTAGTAAAAAACAGACAATTATATTTGCCTTTAGGAAAAAGGATTAAAAATTCTCTGTGATTTTAAACAGCGTTTTTGCTTAAAACATCCATCCCAGGAAGACAATGACATGTCTTCCTGTCATGAATTAGCCGGTATATTACATACCTTACTATGATAGTGGGTTTTCATGTTTAACCTGTCACTGTTAGATGTGTAAATAAACACTGTTTAAGAAAATTAACTTAAAAGGTTAATTTGGCCTTGATGCCACTTTGTGACATAACCAGTTCTGTTCAGTGCCGGTTTGATACCCTAATTTTCCCACTAGTTTATCCACAAAGACATTGTTTCCTTTGATGAAAGAATTCTGACAACCTAATTGCTGCTGTTAAAACTAATTATGCTAATTTAAGCAAGTTGTCAACTTTATAACGTTTTACCGGTGCAGCTTTTGTCAGCTTGTGATGTTTCATGTCATGATTATGAGATGTGTGTGTATGTGGGTTATGTTTATGTTTAGTCCATCTTGTTTTTCGGTCTTTTGTTTCTTGTAGTTGAGTCCTTGTTTTGGTGATTATGGGGTGTATAAGGCTTTTGTTTAGACTATGGCGGTAGGGTTTTTGGTTTATGTTATGTGTAGGTTCTTGTGTTATAGGTTTGTTCTGTTAAGATAATGTTTTTGTTTCTTGTTCTAGGTTTTAGTGGTATTAAGAATTTGTGTTATTCAGGTTATGCTTTCACTTCGTATGTAGGTCATGGGTTTCTGTTTTGGCTCCAGGTTCATTAGGACACCTGGGCTGATTGCCGATTCCTTTTACCTGTTTGTGTTTGTATTTATTCTCCTGGGTTTGTGTTATCCCTTTTTGGGTCCTCATGATTTCTACATTGTTTTACTGGGTTTCCCTGCCACAGTTTGTCTCAGTTTTACATGTTTCTTTTTCAGTTTTAGTCTTAGTTTGAACTTTTGTTATATCAAGTCTTCTTGTTTTGGGCTAGAATAAAATCACTCATCATCTGCACAATTATGCCTCCTGTCCTCAACTGTCTGCGAGTGGATCTGCACTCTTCCTCCCCCCGGAAATCATAAAAGTTTCCATCAGTTTGGAAAGCAGACATCTCTCATATACACTGTCTCAATCTGTCCATGATGAATCTTTGTAGTCACGATTCATGTGGACTGGATTTAGATTTATTGTACCACACTTTATTCTTTAACTTTTAAGCATGTGGGTGTTCAAGTTCTTATTGCCTGATTTAGGGGCATTATATAATGTAACTTCATGTGCTATTTTAAAACATCACCATCACTATCAGGAGCCAAGGATTCTGCTTTTGTAAACTTAGGAAATTCATTTTAGAGTTCATTTTCAGGGGCCAAAAAGAGTTTTACCCATGCAGCTTGTACAGTTCAAGCTATGCATCAATGTGCCATCACAAAATGCAATTCTGGTTGTCTGCCCTCCAGCTCTGAAAATTAAATATTACTCTTTCCACTGTGCCAGCCAATGAGAAAGCAAATTGAGAGTCTCAAGTGGCATACCTTTTCACCGTGACCTCGCTTGGCCTCACAGAGCTCAGACGGCAGCTGTAAAATAAACATTTAAATCTACAAACCTCCCACATAAGTGCTTCTCTTTAATCTGTCTGAATCCCATAGCAGGGGCAGACAGCGCTCCACTAGATCCCCCCCCCCTTACCTCTTTCACAGAGAAACTCAACCCTCCAAAATTCGCTCAAATTTCATCCCTCTCAAGTTTTACCCCTTGGTCTCATTTTCACCATCCTGGGATTGAGAGCAGCCATCTGTCTGGGTCATCCCCACTTGCTGGCAAACTTTTGACTCAGGAGGTCTTTTGATCACACAGTCTTGGCTTGTTGATATTCAAATTGCCTTCACAGGGGATTTTTCACAGCATGCCTCTAAGATGCATTAGATGAAGAGAAAATAAGATTCTTTTCTCAATTTTACAACCTTCTGTCTCATTCTGCAGGTCTTTGAATCAGAGCGACACTGTGATTAGCTTTGCATCATCATTTATGTAAGAACTGTAAAAGTTCTGGTGGCACTTGGCTTTATTCAATAAGTAAACAGAAAGGGGAAACTTGCAGATCTTGGATTTCTGCTTTTGTCTCTTTTTGCCTTTGCTTTATTTATTTATTTAGATACCCCTTTTAATCTTTGTGGATGTCTTGTGATGATTCCAGCAGCCTGATGGAAAATGACAGGCGTAAGATTATTAAATGTTGGGGAAAGGTATTTGAAACTTTAATGAGATAAAAATCGCTCTACTGAACTGAAATAGCTTTTATGACTGTACTTTTTTGTAACCATTGTTCCAAATGTAGTGGCGGTACTTCACTCCAAGCCACAAATATTCAAGCCTCTTTTGGGACTAGAGGAAATCTCATTGGAGCCCTTAAAGTCTGGTAAGGAATACTGAAGGGAATAAATGGAATTCTTAAACTGCTAGAAGAACAAGAGGAAAATGAAGTTGAAAGGATGTGCCAGTTGTCCCTGATTTGCAGTTAAATGTCCAAAAATGCCCATAAAAGGTCAAGAGAGTGAGTCTGGAGTTTTAAACTATGAATGCATCAGGATGCATATCCTTGTGACATAGAGGCTAAATGGGAATTGGTTCAATGTAGAATAAATTTTCACCTCTTTATGTAATTACTAAGGTTTGTAAAGCTAATTACCACCTGCAGTGTCCAAATACCTTCAGCATCCTCTTAAGATGTGGGGCACCGATAGAGTGAGTGATGCATCTGATTAATAAAAACCTCCAAGTGAGTCTGAAGCTTGGTTGGTAGTGTTATTAACCAGGCTGCTATGACCTCCATCTTCTGATAAAACAAATCATTATAAATACAAAACAACTTGATGGAGATTTTAATTTAAAAACATATACCAGTGAGTCATGCATCATCAGTTGTTGGAGGTGCATGCCCACATCACTGCTTTAATAGAATGCTTTTTACCTGTAAAATGTGTAATTAAGTAAACAAATGCCACAATAATTGCATATTCCTCAATACAATACAATAAAAAAATATTTACTTTTCCCATTAAGGAATTAATAATGTTAGTACATTATAATGTTAGCAATTTTGTTATTTTAGATGAAACAGCAATATTTTTCTGTTTCATCTAAAATAACATAATTGTTTTTAAGTAATTATTCTAAATATCTGAGAGAAATATCAATGTTATTTCATTAAATGAACTGAACAACAGAAAACAGCACAAATATAGCAGTACTCATAAGATATTTTCATAAGTGATTTCTGGGATTTGTGGATACCAAGATTTTCGTAAATGCTACATTTGTTGAAAGTTCGTAAGTAGTAATAAAGAACAAATTTGTTCATATGAACTTTAGGTAAATGATGCCCATTGTTTGTTTTTTAAAAGTCATGTGGGAATGTTGAACATATGTATCTATTGTGTTTTAAAATCCAACATTTATTAGTGAAAAACAAAAATGTCTAGAGACATACTGTCTAGGGAGGCTAGAAAATAGCTTCTTTTTTTTCTTCAAAAGCATAAAAAAAGAAAAATGAGAAATAAATGTGCAAACACTGAATAAATACAAATACCCCCAATTATTCAGGCTTTGTACAGTGCCTTGTTGCATCTTAGTCATTTACAGCATCACAGTAAAGATCACTCCTGCTGATATAATAGGTGTTATTACAATTAAAGACGTGATATTTCACTTGGGAATGAACATCTTTGTGTTTTGCTACTATCAAGCCTTGCACAATATAAATTTTATAGTTATCAGGACACAGACATGATACTGCTCTTTTATTTCAGAGCCATTATTATAATGGATTTTAAAATATAGCCCATTTGGACCTGTAATCAAAGACGCTGTAGTGTGTCTTCAATCTCATATCCATCATTAAATGCAATACTTTTCGGATCAGCAAATAGCCTGAATGACTTTTAGGATACAACACTTCTACTTCAACTTTCCACTGTGATGTGGTTCTGTGATGAATTTGCTAACCATAAAAAATAAATGCAAGTTTTTAGTAATGAGCGGTTTCACTCTGTACATTTCTTTCTCCCCCATCCTACACTCTCCTTGAAGCCTGTAGAGATCTTTTTAATCATGTCCTGTAAAAGAGAAGTTAAAATAAAATCTTCCGTGCATTCTACAAAGTAATCATTATTTAAGTTTTGTTTACCTTAAAAAGTTAATGTTTAGTATATCAGCAATTTTATATGAAATAATTAGGTCCAACATGTAATGTGCCAGAATGTACTCATAGCTTAGTTGGATATTCCCCAGGGTTATGGACAACGTGTTATCTTCAACTAGAACATGTAAAAGCAGATTTTTTAAATTGGAACATCAATCCATCTATCCATCCATCTATCCACTGTCTACCGCTTATCGGGAGTCTGATTGCAGGGGCAGCCGCCTAATCAAAGAACACCAGACTTCCCTCTCCCCGGCCACATTCACCGGCTCATCCGAGGGGATCCCAAGGCATTCCCAGTGCAGCCGAGAGATGTAGTCCATCCAGTGTGTCCTGGGTCTTCCCCGGGACCTCTTTCCGGTGGGACGTGCCCGGAACACCTCACCAGGGAGGTGTCCAGGAGGCATCCTGACCAGCCCGAGCCACCTCATCTGGCTCCTCTCGATGCGGAGGAGCGGCAACTATACTCCGAGCCCCTCCTGGATCACTGAGCTTCTCAGCCTATCCCTAAGGGATAGCCCGGCCACCCTACAGAGAAAACTCATTTCGGCCGGTTGTATTCGCAGTCTTGTTCTTTCGGTCACTTCGCACAGCTTGTGACCATAGGTGAGGGTAGGAACATAGATTGACCGGTAAATCGTGAGCTTTGCCTTTTGGCTCAGCTCCCCCTTCACCACAACAGACCGATGCAGAGTCCACATCACTGCAGATGCCACACTGATCCGCCTGTCGATCTCCCGCTCCATCCTGCCATCACTTGTGAACAATACCCTGAGATACGTCAACTCCTCCACTTGGGGCAGGACCTCATTGCCAACCTGGAGATGGCACTGCACCCTTTTCCAGCTGAGGACCATGGTCTCGGATTTAGAGGTGCTGATTCTCATCCCAGCTGCTTCACACTCAGCAGCGAATCACTCCAGTGAGCGCTGAAGATCGCGGCCCGATGAAGCCAACAGAACCACATCATCCGCAAAGAGCAGAAACCCAATCCTGAGGCCACCAAACCAATCCCCTCAACACCTCGGCTGTGCCCTGAAATTCTGTCCATAAAAGTTATGAACAAAATCTGTGAAAAAGGGCAGCTTTGGCGGAGTCCAGCCCTCATCGGAAACAATTCTGATTTATTGCCTGCAATGCGGACCAAGCTTTGACACCGGTCATACAGGGACCGGACAGCTTAAACAAGGGGGTCCGGGACTCCATACTCCCGGAGTACCCCCAAGGGAGTTTCCAAGGGACACAGTTGAATGACTTCTCCAAGTCCACAAAGCACATGTAGACTGGTTGAGCGAATTCCGATGCCCCCTTCAAACCCATGAAGAGAGTGTAGAGCTGGTCCACTGTTCCACGACCGGGATGAAAACAACACTGCTACTCTTTAATCTGAGTTTCGACTATCTGACGGACGCTCCTCTCCAGCACCCCTGAATAGACCTTACCAGGGAGGCTGAGGAGTGTGATTCCCCCTGTAGTTGGAGCACACCCTCGGGTCCCCCTATTTAAAGAGGGGGACCACCACCCCAGTCTGCCAGTCCAGGGGAACTGTCTCCAATGTCCACGCAATGCTGCAGAGGCATGTCAGCCAAGACAGACCTACAGTGGACCTTATCCACCCCCGGGGCCCTGCCAATGAGAAGCTTTTTAACTACCTCAGCGACCTCAGCCCCAGAGATGGGAGAGCCAACACCACGGTTCCCAGACTCTGCTTCCTCAACAGAAGACGTGTTGGTGGAATTGAGAAGGTCTTCGAAGTATTCCCTCCACCATCTCACAACATCCTCAGTCGAGGTCAGCAGCCCCCCATCCCCACTGTACACAGTGTTGATGGAGCACTGCTTTCTGACAGCCGAAGCTGCGTTCTGCTTAGCCCACCCATACCCATCAGCTGCCTCTGGAGTCCCAATAGGCCCAATAGGACTCCTTCTTCAGCTTCACGGCATCCCTTTCTGCTGGTGTCCACCAACGAGCTCGAGGGTTACTGCCACGACAGGCACAAATGTCCTTGTGGCCACAGCTGCAGCTGGTCGCCTTGACAATAGAGGCATGAAAACAGCCCATTTGGACTCAATGTTCCCCGCCTCACCCGGGACATGGTTGAAGCTCTGATGGAGATGTGAGTTGAGACTCTGACAGGGGGGTCCCCTGTCATTCCTAGAAGACCCCTATAACACACTTGGGTCTGCCAGGCCTGACTGGCATCATCCTCCACCATCTAGGTCAACTCATCACAAGTCAACTCATCACCAGGTGGTGACAAAACACCACTTGGATTTAGATCAGGGGGGGCATTCCTCCCAATCATGCCCCTCCATGTCCCCGGAAGAAGTGCACTCCAACACCCCCTCCAAGGACTCCAAAAAGGGTGGGTACTCTGTTTGGTAAATAAGCACAAACAACAGTCAGGACCTGTCCCTCCACCTGAATGTGGAGGGAAGCTACCATTTCATCCACCGGGGTAAACCTCAACTTACAGGCGCCGAGTCATGGGGCAATGAGCAGGCCCAAACCTGCTCTGCGCCTCTCACCGGGAGGAACGCCAAAATGGAAGAGGGTCCAGCCCCTCTCAAGGACAGTGGTTCCAGAGCCCAAGCCATGCGTTAAGGTGAGTCCAACTATATCTAGCCAAAACCGCTCAACTAGCTCAGGCTCCTTCTCTGCCAGAGAGGTGACATTCCACATCCCTAGAGCAAGCTTCTGCAGCTGAGGATCAGACCACCAGGGTCCTCTGGCAGCCACCCAGCTCACACTGCATCTGACCCCTATAGCCCCTCCTGCAGGTGGTGAGCCCACGGGAGTGGGGGCCCATGTCACCCTTGGACTGAGCCCAACAGAGCCCCATGGGTAAAGGCCCGGCCACCACTTGTGCTCTGGCTTCAGAGGGGGGCCCCAGTGACCCATGTCCAGGCAAGGGAAACCTGGCTCCATGGTTTGTCATCATCATAAGGGTGTTTTGAGCCGCGCTGGGTCTGGCCCATCCCCTAGACACCTGTTTGCCATGTGTGACCTTACCAGGAGTATAAAGCCCCCAACAACATAGCCACTAGGATCATCAGGACGCGCAAACTCCTCCACCATGGTATGGTGGCGGCTCAGGGAGGAGTAAAAAATGGAACAGAAGAAGAAAAATGATCTAGCATCATATTTTGTGGAAACCGAGACCATGCTGAAGATACTATCCCAGCTATAAAGCCTCTAAATAAAGTTTTTGTAAGGAATCTTAAATTAATATTTGATATTACTCTTTTATTTTGAAAACACAAAGTTGCCTTTTGCTGTTTTGAGGTCTAGATTAAAGCAAATAGGGGACTGAGCTTTTTTAGCTGTTGCTCCCAATTTGTAGAAGAGGCTCCCTCTGCACAAGAAGACCTCACAATCAATGAACATTTTTAAAACCTGCTGAAATCCCTTTTTTTTACCTCTTGATATTAAACCAGACTGAATGTTGGAATTATTTATAATTATTATATGAGCCGTTGTCAAATTAATATTTATATGTGTCATAATTTCTTTCAGCTCATTAAATATTAAACTTCAGTCAACTTCAGTCAGCAAAGTTGAAATCAAAAGATCAAGCGACAAATCTTTGCCTCAACTTCAACAGCCGTATTAAGGCAGTAACCAAATCAGCCATTCACCTGGTCAAATTCAAATTTATTTATATTGCTTTGCAAATGCAAGTTTATTCATATAGCACATTTAAACAACTTCAGTTGGCCAAAGTGCTTCACAATACAAAATGTAATAAAAGAAATGCATAAAAAACTTAATTTCCCACTGCTTATAGGTAACCCATAGGAGCCCGACATGACACATGTGTCATATACAGACATTTTGCTTCAGTTTATGGTATAAACTTTGCTAAAAATCCTGTTGAACACAATCTGATACGTGTCTTCTGTCCCCTAATTGATACCCAAAAGCAGAAAACCACATTATAATATTTTTAAACTATCACATGGTAATAAATACCACCCCCCTGCCAAAAAAAAAAAACAAACAAACATAAAAAAAAATTTTTAACTTTTCTTACCATTTTTTTTCATGGGTTAGGCCTTAATGGGTTAAGGTGGGGAGTTTTTCTATTTCTATTGCATAGATTTTCTACCATTTGTACACCGACAGTGACAATGGGAATTATGGTGATGATGATGCCCATTGATGTCTGTATCATATGCAACTCACTTTATGTGTGCTGTTGTTTCTCATTGGTTTATCTGGTTCTTTTTCTATTTAATTATTTTTTTAATTATACATAAATTCTTTCATGTAATGTTATTTTTGCACTTTGCTTTAATGCTTTTAATATCTAATGTAAAGCATATAAATTGTTCTTGAAAATAAAGGTGCTATACAAATAAACCTGCTTTACCTATCAGTTGGACCAAATTGATATACATAAAAAGTGTCAAATCAAGCATATTTTTATTAATCATATTTACAATGGCTTTTATATTTATTATACTCTGTTATGTCTGGGAAAATAAAAAAAAAACAAACAAACAAAAAAAAAACAATAAACTGTTTTCAATAGTGTCAATCCTCTAATCTCCATGATTCTGCCCATTTACATTTGCATCCAAGTCACAATTCCAATTTACAACCTATTGACCTTGTTGTATTTTTTCTCATATGTGCACTTTTGTTTTTGTTCCCAACTCTGACTCTTATATGTTTTAAATTAGGAGCCTGAGGTGATGTCAAGGTCTATTAAGTGTATGTGTTGCAAGACTTTTGCCATTTATGCCCACGCTGCACAAACTCTGCGACCTGTCTCCCAGCATTATTACCCAGGGATTTCTGTTGTGGGATGGGTACATATAAAATAGCAAACAATAGACTTTGTGAGAACTCACTTACCAGCAGGGTCAGGTACAGTGAGGTAACAGCAGATGGGCTATTAAATGAGTTCTCTAGCCATAAACTGCTACAGTAGCTCATGGAATATCTCTGGATGGTGTGCTGTTACTGTTAGACACTAGGTGGATTGGATCATTAATCAAAATAATTACTTATAAGTGGGGTTTATTGCTGAAATGAAAGCTAATGAATGTCTCAATTAAAATGACTAAATGTTAATGTTTTGGTGATACACCTTTGCTCCCATGTGGTTTCAGTTACTGCAAGTATTTTTTTTTTTCCCAAGGTGCACCATTTTTAACTAAGTTGAAATTCTTTTTAGTATGGTGAGGTTCAGTTTTGACCTGGACCAACAATTCCGTAATAGTACGTGTCTATATCAAACTTTAAACTGCAGATCTATTTAGAATGTATAAATAGCTTTTGTCACATCAATAAATTAATGCTATAGAGACTTTATTATTTAGGTTTTAATAACACTCAATTTTGGAAAAAAAAGAGCATATATTACTACACAGCATCCTGTCTTGGTTTACATAAAATATAAAAACACAAAAGCCACATATATTTTATTTCATTTAAAAATTCTAAATATAATCATGTTTTTCCATTTGAACCACTGAACACTTTCCTATAGCTATATCATAAGAATGACAAGATTTTCTTGGCTCTAATGGTCTTTATTATACAGTTAATGGACAGAAAAGGTATTCAGAGAGACAGAGTTAGACATGCAGCAAAAGGCCACCATGTGGAAGAGCTGTAGCCACATTTACATGAACTGGCTGTTCAACAACCCCCCCCCATATCAATACTATTTCAACATTTATCACTTAATAAGACAAAACAAATAATATGCTTCTAGCCTCTGCAGTTTTTCAGGTTTTGAATAATAGATGTTATTCTTCTCTGCGGACTCTTGCGTTGACTTCTTGTGTAAAGACCAACAGAGAGTACCGTTTTTTTTTTTTTTTTGTGCATAAACATCTGCTCTGCTGCTTGCTCGTCATCGTCACTCATCTTCATCAGGTGGTTTTCTTCCATGGTGTCTTCCTACTCTGACACTTTCTCCTCCAAATCACTATCATCCGCCTCATCTTGAAAGAATAGACCATGGGTTTGTTGCACATTATGCCTTGTTGCCATGATATCAGGTACCGAAATACCAGCTAATATACCTTCATAGTGTTATGACGAAACATCCTCAATGTCCAAAACTTTGCAGCGTCTATATAAAAAATAAACAATTATGATTTTCTTTCTATGTTTTTAATGTCAGTTTGAATAATGTAATCAAATTTTAGGACAAAATATTAAGGTCATAAGATCATAGGTCAAATTTGACATGAACAGTACATTAGGATTAAGTATGAGAAACATTCAAGTATAAGAAAGATATTGAACTCAAAAGATGAAGCAACGTTGTCTGTATACATACCAGACTTCTCTGCAAAGCTTTGAAATTGTACCTTTAGGCATTTTTTAACCAGCAGCCTTTCACAGGGAAGCATAACTTCACCTATTTTAAAATTGTATTTATAAGAAACTGTTAACAATACATAAACCTTAAATAAATAGAAAAAGAAAAACTACAGCAAAGGCCAGACACGGGAGCTGAGATGCATGTGACCATTAAACTGATTATGTTCTCACTGAAACTGTATCAGATATGGTCTCAGTGGACTTGTGGCTGTCAAGAAGCCATTCTTAAGGAAGGGAAAATGGGTAGAAAAAGATGGGAAATGTTAAATTTCTCAGGAACTGGTCTGAAAATCAGAGGAAACAGGTCTTACAGAGTGATGGATCCTCCCCAGAGCCCAAACCTCATCATTATTGAACTAGTGTGGGATCATTGTCACAGAGAACAGAACAAAAGGCAACTGAAATCCAAAGAAGAGCAAAGAAAAGACCCTCAAGACTAATCCGGAAGAACACTTACAGAAGTGACAAGATACAGTAGCTGGTGTAAGAAGGTTCAGTTTGTGTTGAAGAACAAAGGTGATCATATTAAAAATTTACTTTAAAGCTTGTTAGAGCTGAATAAATAAATTTAATTCCTCTTGAACATAAGAGTAATAGAATAGATGTTTGACAGAAGTAGGCTCTGCAAAGCTAGCATCATGTTTGGTTTAACTTTAAGATGTGATCAATCTTCTACAATGTAACATGCTGCTTATACTGTGTTGCCATCTCCTTTAATTTATTGTTGCTAATTACCTATTAAGTCTTATAACTACAAGCCATTTTTTATTGGTTTTATTTTGTTTTTTTTTTGTTTTTGTTTTTATGTAAAATACATGTAGAACATCAACACTTTTCAGCACAGTCAACAAACAGATTATTTATCTTTAAGGGCAGCCTTGGTTGGCAGATTTTTAAGGCTAGAATGATGTAAAACTGACTGAATCTTTAGATAACATCATCTACTGAGTCCAACCACAGATAAACAAAACAGAATCCATTACTAACAGAACTTTGTAGAAATAACACACAGATCAACAGTGACCAAGCCTTTTTTCATCTGCACATCATCCTCTCAAGTCTTGTCATTCAGGAGAAGAAATATGGGCATTGAAACAAACCCACAACAGAATGTTACACTTGCTCCCCAAATGGATTTCTTTTTGTACAACCTTGCATGAAAAATGTCTTCTTGGCTTTATTCCAGCCATTGAGGACCATTATTTTTGTTCTTTTGATACAGATAAGAAGGTTCTTGCGACTTAATGAGCTTTGGCTGCTCCTGATTGGACACTACTATCAATTTAAGTTAGCTAATTGGTCAAACATTTCTCAGAAATAGAGGTCTCTTAGCAACGTAGTAGTGATGGTGATCTTTTTTATAATAAAAACGTGAAAAATTGTGTTATCATGAATCAGCCATATTGTCTCTGCACAAACACTACATTTTGAAGCTGGATTGTAAACCTCCTGGAGCGAAAATAAATGCCTGTAAAACTTTCTTAGATCACCTAGAGGGTACGCTATCCATCACATAAATAAGAACAAAGATTACATTACTCATCAAGATGGACAGAGGAGTTATGCATTTCTTTGTGAGTTTCAGAATGATGCATGGGATTTTTCTTTGGTGCCTTCCTCATGCTGTGTTTTATGTTCAGACTGAATTACTCCTTCTCCAAATTACACAGAAAGGCTTAATCTCAACACTTAAAACAACATTCACATGTTTTAATAACGCAAGAAGGCCATGATTTAACGTAACACTCCTGTTTATGCTACTGTAGGCACGACTGACCACAATGAGCTGAGCACAGCATCCTGGCCCAAAGACAGATGTCACAGTGCATTACAGTACTAATGACTCAGTGAAAAGGACAAGCACTGGCAATTAGAGGTGTGTGGACGGGGAGGTAAAGTACAGGCCCTCAGGTTCTATTATACTGTCTAGATGGAGGAGGAAGGAAAAAAAAAAAGAGAGGACTGAATTAGTTACTGGGACTGTGTTGCTGTCAGTGGGATGTAGTGAAATAATGACTCCAGCTTATGCCTATAGATAAAAGGAGAAAAAAAACAAAGGTGGAAGAAGAGAGGGACACCGTGATAACAGAATGCACTGATAGAAAGTACCTTAAACTCAAAGAGGAAAAAGATAAAGCGATTTTTGACTAGTGAGAAGAAAGTCGATCTCCACTACTTTTTCTGTTGCTGTCATTTGGCCAGAGTCCACAAAATAATGAGTAAACTTAAAAATATATATATTTACCAAAACAAGGTGTTGAAAACTTTACTTCAAACATTCAGCGCCAAAGGTGTGAAGCTGAAAGACCTTCTGAGTTCTTTGCCAAATTCCTCAACAGCACTAGTGATAGCAGGAGGATCAACTGATGACTGCAGGGAGAAAGTAAAAAAGATGCACAAACTGCATGAAGGCTGATCATTTTGAGAGCATTTTGCATAATTTTTTACATGATACTACAGTGGGATTGGACAGGTGGATTGTTGCAGCATCGACAGCTACATGCGGCGGGCTCTGCATCGGCCCGTCTTTGGATAAAGCTCTTATTATAACCATCAATCTCTGTTCCTAGCCTCGGCAATGGGACAAGAGCTGTGGAGAGTGACCTGTTATGACCCAGCTAGGGAAGGGAGGTGAATAATAAGGACTAACTGGGAAGAATAATATTTAATGAGACAAATCAAAGAAACAAAACCTGACTGACTGCACTTACTACAAAATAAAAGCTCCAACAGGGAGTAGCAACACTAAACCAAATAAACAGCAAACGACATTTAAAAGTTTACAAAACCGAAGAAGAATGCCTTAGAAGGCAGCTCTGAACCTCTTTGTAGAAACAGAAAGGTTGGATATAATTTAATACTCCCCAAACAGTCAGTCAATAATCAAAGAGTCAAAATGAAATGGGCGAGCTTAAGGGACACAACTGCCACTGAACGACAGGATGAAGGAGCTTTTAATGGTGATGACAGGATGAAGCAGCTTTTATCTCTGGAATGTGGCAGAGGCAGCAGTGATTGGCCCAGAAGCAGGAGAACAAGGAAACCAGGTAACATGAGCTGAAGGTGTGTGCTGAAGGTGACGAAACATGGCGATTTGCATAACAAAGAAGAGATGATTGGGGCAATAGCTGTAACGTAACCGAGAGAACAAGACTGTTGATACAAGCAAAATAAGTTTCCTTTGCAGGGTGTCTCCCTAAGAGATAGGGTGTGAAGCTTGGTCATCCAGGAGGGGCTCAGAGTAGAGTTGATGTGCCTTCACATAAAGACTAGCCAGATGAGTTGGCTTGGGTGTCTATGGCTCTTGGTTGTCTACCTGGTGAGGGGTTCAGGCAAATCCATATGGAAGGGGGCCCTGGGGAAGACCCAGAATACCATGGAGAGACTATGTCTCTCAGAGGCGTGGGAGTGCCTCAGGATTCCCCCAGATGAGGCTGGAAGAAGTGGCAGGGGAAAGTAAAGACTGGGATTCCCTGCTTAAGCTGCTATTACCACAACATGACCTTGGATATGTGGTAGAAAATTAATAGAAAATACAACACAATTTCATAAGTGGCTGCTATAAATATGCACCACCATAGTGAAAACAGGTTGTGCATAGTTTGATTTTGAAGGCAACAGAAGACCTGGAGAGAACACATGGGTGTACAGAGAGAACATGCACGCAGTCCTTTCTTGCATAGGTGTATTATGTGGTCTTCAAAGCCACAAGACTACTTGACAAAAATAGCAATGTTTTGCAGAATAAGGGAGTTGCATGATCTACTCAAATGTATAAACACATTAGTTTAATCAAAATAGCTTATTGAAAGACCAAAGTCATGCAGAAACAATTTAGAAATAATTGAGGCAGCAGCTATACATGGTTTTTATGAGAGCAGTTACCTGATTGACATGGCAAGTATCGTGCCTCGTGAGTACAGAAGCAATGGACTAAGGCCAGACAATGGAAGCAGGCTAAAAGATTGGGCAAAAGGTTTAGAAGTGTGCCCGCTCAACCTTTACACAAGGTGTGGTTATTATTGACAAGGCTAGACTTGTGCAAGTGGCACAAACATTTACATTATATAACAGCCACACCTTGTGTATCCATAGTTGGACTGTGATTAGCGAGGTTTCCAGATTCAGGAACTATGTGAATGATGATGGAGGAGGAATCATATATAGCTGAAACCTGCAGAACAGAAGGAACAACACCACACATGCTCACCAAGATGAAAATTACATCTTGAAATATTATGAATGGAAATGTCATACATGTGATACAAATGAGTGCATGGACTTGTTGATGCATGTATTGTAGAGGTAGGAGTTGTAAATGAAGTTATCCAATTTGTTATCAAAGTTAGATTGCAATACCATAGGTACTGCTTGTGAAAATGATTAATTTGTGTACTTGATCTTAAGTAAATATAATAACACAGTATATGTTTAAGTAATGTTTCATTTCAGTTATCAGATCACTTGAAAGACTGTTTAAAACAGAAAAACCTGTGACGTCAACAAGCTAATTGCTAAAAGCTAATAGTTTAACTTACCATGCTTGCAGCAAAATTAGAATTGTCAGGGCAAAACAAGTGACGACAAGCTTGGCAGAATTTTGTATTCCAAAAATCTGTCATTGGACTGTGAAAAGAAGCCAAAACCAGCGGTTCAGATTCAGAACCTTCCAGCTGTGAGGAAACAATGAAGCACTTTAAAGGTCCCATATTATACACTTTATTCCCAATCTGAGACCATTCATTAATATCTAAATGAAATATTTCCGCC
>JBAFTB010000027.1:13993213-14017742 GCA_037177355.1 Melanotaenia trifasciata | reverse complement strand
TCATAGATTTGAGGTGTAGGAAACATTTCTTAGATATTTTGCTCCATATTGACATGAGAGCATCACACAGTTGCTGCCCAGTATATCAAAGATCAATGACAGAATAATTTAATAGATTATTAAAAACTGTCTTTCTGTCAATATCTAATTATTTTACAAAAATAACTGTTAAGTTTTTATTCTCTAATGAGCCATTTATGTCTACTTGCTGTGGTTTGACATACATGGTAGATATCATATTTGAGCCACCATTTTTACTACAGCGTCTCTGAACGCACAAACAACTCTGTGTGAAGCTAGAACCTCTGAGCTTTAAAACTGCAGTACTGACCTTGTTTGATAGGAGCTAGAGCGCCGTTTGGGATAAGTAATGCCTTAAAGGGCACATGGAAGAAGACACACATAAATAAAATTTTGAAGTAGTTTCCTGTAGCGCAGTCATCGCTGCGCTTGAGGCCACTGGATCGACACTCAGATGGAATCATGTTTGTCGGGAAGAATTTTGGCCAGTTCTGGTCTCATCTGTTCTGGACATCTGAAGAACAAATAAATACACTTGTTGCTGCCATGTGATTGGCTGATTTGCTATTTGTGTAAACAAGGAAATGAACCAGTGGACCTAACAAAGTGGTCGGTATGTCATGATTCTATCTACAAAACCATTATATTGTGAGATATTTGTGTCTTTTGATACATTATTATCATGAAATCTGGTCATGTACAATAATTATCCAATAAAATGTCATGTATTGTTTAAAATGCTTTCTTCAGCTTGATTTCTTCATCTGGAGCTTTGACACACTTCTGGACACAAATGAGTGTTTTGTTTAGAGATGAAGGCAGTCCAGACTATCAATAAATAATCACCTCATTTGCTTCTGTTTATTAATGTTTATTCCGGTTGGGCTGCTTTAGGAGTATCAGAATGAACGACCATGAAGTAAACAATTGCACAAAAGGCAATACACTAGCATGCAGTGATAAGAGCGTGCTGAAAATAGGTTGACAAGAGATATTAAAACTTCAGTTACAAAAAAAAGAAAAAAATTACAATGAGTAAAGCATGCATCTTTTGCATGCTAGCATTAAAGTTAGCATCTCAAAGCTTAGTTTGTTTAAGCTTAATTTAAAGTGTGCAGCTTACATGCAAATAGAGCTTAAAACAGGGGTTCTTGTGCTGGGCTCCTTTTTTGTGCCTCTTCTCATAAACAGACCAGCTGACAACTAAACCGCTGTGGTTTTCCTCCTAAAACATGACAAACTTCAATGGGATGAGGTTTACATGACTAGGAAGTTCACTGTTTGCCAGCTGCCTGTTTTCTGTCTTCCCATCTCTGAGATTGTGAACTCAAAATTGCAACATGCCCTTCTTTTATTTGCTGATAAGTTAAACTGTATAACTCTGTCTGCTCTTGGGGAGGAAATAAACTCATTAGGTGGAGAATAAACTGACTGGGTCAAGCTAAACAACCACATTTTTTCACTTTAAAACCAACAAAAATAAAAGAGGAGTACAGATTGAGGCAATATATAGCCTCTTATCCTACCATTCTTCTCTCATGCAATTCAATACATTAGTTATTTTGAAAATGAGCCCATATTTTGTGTGTAAACATGATCACTGTCAAGATCTCACAGCTAAAAGGTCCTGAAGCCACATCACCACCGACGTCGGTAATCCAATCCAAGTGCTTCAAATTCTCATGCAATACCTGCAATGTCATCACTTTATTTATCAAGACTACAGAAGCATTAAAACTGAACTCTGCTAACAGTCACTGGAATCCCAAAATAAATCAATAAATAAATATATAAATATATTGCCTGCATTTGCATATGTTAAAATAAAATCAGGGTTTGCTTTGCGTTGTGCTCACCCACTAGGCGACTTATTTTTGTGCAGTGGCTGAATAAGATTCATTTAGTTAAGAATAAAAGAAAAATCACTGAAAAAAAAAGTTTGCAGTTCACGTTTATATTAAACGATGGAAATTTATTCTTCAGAGGAAACTGTGATAAAGCCATCTGAAGGAATTCAATGAGGTTTTTCTACAAAGACCAAAAGTGGGTCATAGGATTATAGCAAAGTATTTCATAAACAATTGTCTTCCTAATGCCTCAAATCTTGTCTGCCTTGCAGGATTGTATGAAGAAAAGAGCAAGGCAATTTAAACATGTTTAGAGAATAAAAATATTGGGTCTGAATAAAGCTTCTTTGAAAGGAGTGGAGCCAAACCACTGTACTTTAAGTCAGCTGCACTTCAAAAGGACACAAATCTCCACACTCTGGATTAAGTTAAATACTTTGTGGTACATTCTCCTTTCTTTTGAACTGCATTTAAAGCTGTTGGTGAGGTGCTTTACCTTTTCACATTTCCCCCTCCCCATGTTATTGCACTACCAAGACCAAAGGTCATTAGCTCATATGTTACACCTTGACAGCCTCACTCTCTCGTTTCAGCAATCAGACACCTGGGCCATGTCCCTGTGGCCATTCTTGAATATGCTCTCCCATCAGCCCCCACGGTTTCAAGTCAAAGACAATCACCTTGTCAACAGCCACAACAGGCGGTTCATCGTTTTTACTGCTTGTCAGTGACTAAACCTGCAACATGACCAACCCGTTTGTGATGAAATCTAAAGGGTGTGAGTTCAGCGAAGAGATGCTTGTAAATAATTCATAAGAAAAGAGGAGATTATAGACTGTTGGTTCAATGCTTTATTTGCAATAGGAACACTACATGTAGGCGTTATTCATCACTGGATTATACTGCCAAACATTTATGTGCTTGGTACAGATAACTCAAAAAGTAATGAGAAGATTTGCATTAAAATTTTAAAAAGGAGTTAGATTGAAGTGATTATATTTTAATGTCGATCCGGGTCCATTCTGGAAGCAGGAATTTTTTATTGAGCCCTGGCAGAGGTGTAAAACCTGGGACTCCCACCACTGAATGATGTAGGAAGAGTGAACATTTAACATTCTAAATGGACAGCCCATTAAGATTATGAATGTCCGGTCATGATTTTTAAACATCTGTGAGACAAGTAATCAAATCACAGTACTGATACGTCATTAACCAGCATTTTGTTTACATTAGCCAGTTAATTTGTTGATGCTCATTTTTTTTTAATTGGTAGCCCACCATTCCTGCTCAGGATATAGCAAACCAATTCTGAATAAATGCTGCTGCACAGACACTGATTGAGCTATGTTTATGGTAAACAGAAAAGTTCCTAATGGCCTTATAACGAAGGAGCATGGACAATGTTACTGGTTACCAGGGCTTTAGATTAACACCCACCGACCCTGCAAATTTGGGTAAAATGAATTTTGGCCTGTAGAAATGAAAACTTGCTGTTTGGTGGGTGATGAATTAAGTAAATGATTATTTTTTTTCTTGGCAATGCAATCAATACTTTCCCTAAGAACATTATTAAAAGATGAATCATCCCTTGGTTATGTGCTTAGTTAAGTGTTCTTGGTGTTGTTTACACGCCGCTGACTGAACAACGTGCAGCTGTATCGGTTCTCAATACACACAGCTTCTGTAGCATATTGTCAATTATATTTCAGTAAAGGGAGATCAAATGAAAGGTCACTGTACATTTATTGACTTGAAATAGTTTGAATAACATTTGGTGATTACAATTAGATTTATTATAGAACTGACAAGAATAAAGATTGGTGGTCTGTCCAAGGTGTACCCTGCCTCTCGCCTGAAAGCAGCTGGGAAAGGCTCCAGCTCCCTGTAACCCTACACAGGAACAACTGCATTTAGACCAGTAGAAGGGCACCCTACCCTCAAGAACTGGAGGTTTTTCTTAGCTCCAACACACCTGATTCAAGTTAATGACTCACTATGCAGAACTTGATAGGCTGTTTGATCCATTTGATTCAAATCAAATGTCGGAACAGAAAATCATCTAAAACATACAGGACTACAGCCCTCAAAGACCAGGGTTCTCTGCCACAAGTGGAGACAATCGATGGTATCATAGAAGTTTACTATGCAATTATTTAGAATATAGTTTTGTGGTTAGACACTGGGATTACTGGCATGTCCAAGGTGTACCATGTAAGAGTTTAGAAGCTGGTGGTGAGCTTTGTGTAAGGGCTTGCTCTGGTTGTGTGTTTTAGTGTATTCTCCTGAGATTCCAGGTGGGGCTGAGCAGGTTGCCATGGAGGCTCAAGGCAGAGGGCCTCATTTATAAAGCTGGAGTAGGTATAAAAAAAATGGCGTACGCCAAATATAGTCAACTTTTGGGATTTATAAAAACCAAACTTGGCGGGCGGGAGAATGTTCCTACCTCCACTCAAATTCTGACCATGACGTACGCACAAAATATGGGAAAACTGGACACTGAGACACCAATGGTACAGAATAAAATCAAGAAAATGATGAGTCGGAGAGTCTGCTGCCAACATTTACCAGTCAGTAAAAGAAAATGCGAGGTAAGCTTTGGTCATTTATTCTGAGATCCAGCACAGACTGGAGCATCTAGAAGTGATGCAACACTTACGAAACACACAAGAGACAGAGTTCCTTTATTTATTTATTCTTACACTATCCTTTTGTAAATGTTGTCCCAATTTCTGTCCAAACAGTCTCAATTTCCCACAACTCCTTGGCCACATTGTTAATAGTGGTGATCGTGTCCTTCTGAGGACACAGCTGCTGCGGCGCTGCATTGAATTTCTAGCCTCTGATCTCTCCAATCACAGCTCCAGCACCGCCGACCCACTTGGAACACCCAGGAACTATAAAAAAATATTATTCAACACTCAATAAACTGCTACCAATCTCAGATGTATCTGTACATATTTATTTTATACATTAAAACAAAAGACTGCATTACCGGCATCATTACTGCCATTTAGCAGACACTTTCTCCAAAACGATTTACTGTAGGCCCCAACTGAAAGGTATGACTTTTCACCCCTGTGGAATTCAAACTTCGATCTCCTGCATAGCAAATGGATGCCCTACTGACTGAAATATCCAGCCGCATGTTCCGATGCCACTGGTGTGTCTTGCCTTCTGACGCTGCAATGACAGCATCTGCCACCTGCTGCCACTATTCTGCCTTTCTGACACAAGTAATGTCCACGTCGTGCCCACCCATTAAACATTTTCACATTTTTCAACGTGGACCATCAGGATCTCAGTCTCACACCCCGAAAAATGCCACTTCTTCCCTCTTTTTTCCTCCCGAGCCATCATGGAAATGATGTGATGAATACTTATTACAGGCATTCACCTGACCATTTATAGCTGCCATGCTGGCGTGGGAAGGTGCTCCCTCACGTGCACCTGCTTTAGAGTTGATTCTGATTTATAATCGGAGACAGGCATTGGATGTGCATGCTCACGATTTCATAATTCTTAAAGTTGAAGTGCGCTGCATTTCCTTTTTGCACAACAGACACCACCTGTAGTTTGCTTTGCTACACACAGTTTTATGAATGAGGCCCAGAGGCTGGAGCGATGATTACGCTCACCTGCAGCTCATTTACTCTGCTACTTAAGGATCTGCAGGAGCTCCTGTCTTCACCAGTTTGTCTCTCTTTACAGTGTGGTGCTCAGACCTTCACTAGCATTTCTCTTGTGGTTCATTGCAGTTACTTACCTTGTTCTCTTCTACTCCCTAAGCTCCTTCATGTAGCCTCAAGGAGCCCGTGGATTACCGTCAAGCTAATTCTGGATCAGAAATTTACCCATTTGCCAGCCTTGCCTCCAGCTCTTAACTACCTGCCTGCTCACCCTGTCTACTGCCAGAACCTTACCTACCTACTACAGCCAGGGACCATTTTCTGATTATTGCCCTCTGCTACTGGACTTCATCTGGATTATAGTAAGCCACAGACCTTGCTACTCCATTCTGTCTATCATGTCTTCCCAGATCCACATTAATCTACTTCCCTTTCTTAGTGATAACTTCCTGGACTGAGACCAAGCCGACTCAAATCATCATCATTTAAATGAAACTGTTATTCCTTCCTCAGTCCTCTGTGCCATCTGCTTTTGGGTCGGCATTCTTACTACGGTTCCAAACACCATGACACTTTGAGCAAGCAGACTTCTGATGAGGTTCCATCTTGGGCAGCTGGAGAAGGTTGAGTCTGGGTGGAGAAAAGACACAGAATAGGAGGAAGAACAACAGCAGTAGTAGGATTATTTAAAAAAAAAAAACAAGGTAAAAAGGTTAATCTTTTATCATAAGACTGGCTATGTTATTATAATTATAGATTCTTTATAGGCCAAGTCAGTCATAAACAGTATGACATTATAGTAAGACCTATATTTCTTGTTTATTTGAGAGTTTTTTCTGGCCAGCTGGGATAAAAAAAAGATGTTATTCCCTATTGCTTACCTGATTCATGTAAGTTTACCTTTGTAACCATATTAGTAAAACCAGATTAGTTTCCCAGCAAGAAGCTTTGTGACAAGGCAGCCCACTGAGGGAATCTGCATGTACAGAGTACCTTGCTTGAGTTGTTTTACAAGGTCAACAGCCTTACCTGAAACTGCAGTTGACAGGGACAAAGTGGTTCAAGGACTCTCAACGACATCTGAGAATAAATGAAATGCCTCGTCCCATATTTAGAAACCCATTAGAGACAGACAAGGTCAATAATATTGAGTGTGTGTGCAGTTTGACACAATGTGGCCTTTTATTTTTTACTGAAAATTGAAGAGAAGTATTGACTTGTGCCCAATCCTTTGATGTTTCTCTCACTGGTGTTATGAATTTCTTTGTCATCTGCTGCTTGGATTGCCTTTGCACTCCAATATATTAAGATTATATGTAAACATAAACAGTTGGAGAAAGGATAATCAAATTTTCTAACCACTGAAAAGGAAAAGGGCTGGTTTGAAGGGGGAAATTATGCATGTATTTTGAATCAAACCAAAATATGCATTTCTATATCAGTACTGGTTTTAATATGCAGAGCAGTAAACAGTTATTATATTTAGCATTCAACTACCTAATATCTGGGACTTATACATAATGTATCTGATAGTAACCGCTGAAATAGGGAGTCTAATTTTACCTCACAATACCAAAGGGGAAGAATTTTCTGCTCTAACCACATGCAGCCACCCACTGTCATTCCCCTTAAATCAACCTCCTGTGCACCACTGTTTATCCTCTGGACAAAAACAGCTGCCTCACACTAACTTTTTCCTTGCCGGTCATATTTAGATTGCTGTGACAGCCTACCTGAGCTATCTGGAGCATGGTAAACTTTGGTGGGCCCCATTTACTCCTCTGGCTTCTATAATCATCACAAGATACTGAAGCCTTCTGCTTGGGGGAAATTATTTATCCTTCCCTCTGCTTGGCTCCAAACAGGTTGGGTACGCTTGGAGCTTCAGTCCTACTTAAGCGTTACAAATAAAGCACATTTAGATTCTATGCTGTCCCAACCATGCTTGTTTTCATCGTATTATGTTGTTTCCTGCATGACTGCAAGATAATTCTTGTTCCAACAAAATTATGATATGCATTTGGAAAAGGTTCTGCTGATAAACTCGGTTCCCGAGGCTAAGATTGTATTCTGTTTGGACATAATTTTATGAATTGCTTCTCATCTTGAACACAATGTTCTTTTGCTCCTGGTTTTTTATTACTCAAATGAAGGCAATTACTGTATGGCATTCACAAAAAAACAACAAGTCATGAGATTAGTTATGTCACTTCTGCAAGAACTCATTACAATGCATTCTCAAAAGGCCTTCATGACTTAATTAAATTTCCATTGTTTGCATTCATTATGTGATGAGTCTCGGATGTGCCTTAGAATTAGCAAAAAATATTACAGTAATGTCATTGCAGTTTCCAGCTGTGTAAGGGTTTGCTCTATGGATTTCCTCAATTTTAAACTAACTAAACACACTATGATTACTAAACCCGTGATAGTGACTTGCCAGTCTCTGGGTACAAATGTAAAAGAGAGTGGAGAGGGAAGCTGGGCACCCACCAAGACCTAAGCTAAATTGTTTCGTTAAAAAGAGCTTAGATTCTTGAGCCAACTTAACAGTTAAATCATAGCAAATTTGGGTTTTCTATGAATTACTTGAATTTAACCACTCCATCCTTTCATTTTTACTTGTTATCTGAAGTCAGGCAACAAATCCAATATTGAGAGCCAGACATCTCTCTCCCCAGTGATACTCTATAGCTCATATTTAAGGATCTACTTAGGCAAGAAGGGTTATATAATCCCTCCAGTAGGTCATGGGTCTGCCCTGGGGTCTTATCCCAGTAGGATGTGCCCAGAAAACATCTAACCAAGAGGCATCCTAATCAAATGCCCAAGCTGACTCCTTTTGATATGGAGGAACAGCTGCTCCGCACCCTGCAAAATCCCTCAGGCTGAGCCTGGCCACCTTCTAGGAAGCTCATTCCAGCCGCTTGCCTACATGAACTCATTCTTTCAATCACTACCCTCACCTCGTGACCACAGGTGAGGGGTGGAATGCAGATTGACCTTATAGCTCAGCTCTCTCGTCATCACAAGGGACAAGAGTAGCACTCTCATTACATCTGACATAGCCCCAATCCTTCGGTCCATCTGTTGCTATATCAAACCATCACTTGCAAACAAGATTCTGAAATATTCAAACTTCTCTGCTTGAGGTAGAGATTCATTCCCAGCTAGCGAGAATGCTCCATCCTTTTAAGAACAATGGCCTCAGACTTCTGGAACCTAACGTTCATGCTGAATGCTTCACACAAAGATTCACTTGAATTTTTAAAAACTCAGATCCATGGACATGAACAAACAGCAATATTTAAAAGTGAAGAGCAACTAAATCTGAATTAAACTTAAAAGCCTGAAAAGCAAAAGTGGAAAAAAGCAGGGAATTTTCATGCATGAGACTGGGGTTCCAATGTGGGAGCCACTTTTTTACTATAAACATTTCAGCCAATCGATCATCTCAAACAAACTGCAGAGTTAAGCCATTTAACAATTTATATTTGCTGTTTTATTAGTCTCAGGCACAAAAATGACTGTTGGATGTAGTAAAAGGTCTCCGGGTTTAAACAAGCTAGACAACATCTAACACATTAGAGTGCTCCTTTTCTCTGAGCTACCATAGTGAAAAATCTAGAACTTTATTTAAGGTGACGTGGGCACAAAATAAATTAATTTTTTTTTTTTTTTTTTTTACTTTTATACTCCTGCTTACTGTCATAAAAATGTATATTTTGTTCATGTTTTACAAATTGAAAAGGAAAGGTGGCCTACTGTGCAGTCCGTAGTATTTCCCACAGACACGCAGTGTACTGACAGCACATCTGGCAACACACTCACACACCTTATGTTTCTCTATATTTGTGCATGTCTCTGTATACTGAACTTAGCTGACAGAGCTCTGAAGTTAAAAAAAAAAAAAAAAAAGGCCTGTTCTACCATTGTTCCCTGCCCATTTATTAATAAATAACAGATTTATAGACTTTTTTTTCTAGAGCAATAAAAAGCCTCTTTCACATATTGGGTTCCTATGACATCATTGTTAACCCGTTGTTATTCTTTCTTAGAAACTAACATATGCCAAACAGAGGCGACTCAGCGCTGCATCAGTGTGTGCTGACACGTGTCAGACCAACGCTGGGGAATCAGCTAAGTGATAACAGCACTGGTGTTTAGAGTGATGAGTTTTGTGATTTGTGTAAGCACACATGAGTGTCCCCATTTCACCTCTATTAACACTCTTGCCAAGTCAGAGGTGTCATATTAATGCAGGATCAACTTCAGCCTTCCAGTATGTCTTAACACTTTCACACATCAAATGATGTGCAGTCTTGGCATGAGAAGACATGTGAAAGAGGTTTGAATTTCTCAGTTTGCGCTTTCCTCAATTAGCTTCCAATTAAGTTATTTTATTTGAGAAGTTAAATTCATGAAGATTTTGGGGATTTCAATATGGAAGAAAAGGAAATTGAACAAAAAAGGAAATACATTTTAGTGTTAAATAACTTAACAAACTTTTTTTTTTTTTTTTTTTTTTACTTTTACTTGTGGATGGTAGGAACAGGAAAACTAGGATTCATGATTCATTCAGTACAGCCCTCCAGCCTTTTGCACAAAGTTGAATTATGAGCGCACTTATTAAAAATAATCTCTACCCATCATTTCACAGATAGTTGTCACTTGCGATATACACATAAATCTTGAGTTCTGCAGCCCCTTTGCATAACTTTGTGTCAAAATAATGAAAGAAAAAGCAATAACCTCATGTTGCATGTCTGCTTGTTATTCCCACATGCCTCATTTTCTATTACACATGTTAGCTATTGATTTAATTTCTAAGCAGCGTTACGCGCAGAGAACAACAATTTACATGATGGTTTCCTTCATGAACCTGCATTAAATGCATACACCAGGGAAGAATTGTGTGAAGAGCTATTTGAATAGCAAATAGCCTGTGCTGCTGGTGGTACTCAGGGTTGAGGTGATGTTTTGACATGAGTCCAAAGAAGTGACAAGCTACAGGGGGGAGAGGGACACCAGATTGGCCATCAGCTGAGAGAGGAAAAAATAGCAAAATTTTTGGTATGCAGGTGCAGATGCAGAGGTGGTAGATGGTTGCTTTTAGAGATGGAAGCTGTACAGAATGGAATAGAAAAATTAATGTATGCATGCAGGAGGTGGTGAAAAAGAAGAGCAAAAACAAGACTGAGTGTACATGTTTAAATATAGACCAAGCTCTATAGAAACAAAGAGGAAGGAAGATAATGAAATAGCCTCAAGAGAGAGAGAGACAATGATGAAGAGACAATAAGTGACGAAATAAAAAAAAAAGAGCTGGAGCTTGCTTGCTGTGTTTATAGGTCCCAGATGTCCGGAGGTAATTGTGCAGTGGGATTGCTCTGCAGACATCTGGCTGCTGAGAGCTCAGTCTTCTTTTGTACAGACTCACAAACTCCCACAAATCTGTCTGAAGAGCTCCACGTAATCCCACTGGAATCATTGCTTAAAGCATGTAACCTGGGTTCATTTAAATCATTCAGGTTTCCCCTCTGATAGGATTCTTTAGTGAGTTGGCAGGAATCTCTCTTTAAATTGACTTCTAATCCTTCAGGTCTTGAAGTTTCTTTTAAAGGGTTTAACTCTGATGCAAACTCTGATTTAAATGAGTATAAATGATATTATACTGTGCTGGTGTACAACACTGTTGGAAATGAGAGATGAAAAACTGCATATGACTGCTTCACTGCAACTTGCTTTTGTTTTGTTGGTTACATGTCCATCATAGTCAGCTCCGTTAATAAAAAAGAAGGAAGAAAAAAACTCAAGTCTTTCTGTGCTTTATTTCTTGTCTAAGAGCTCAGGTGGATTGGGAATTTCGTTCATGATGTGGCTGACAGTTTGATGCTGTTTTCAGTTCCTGACTCTTCTGAAATTGTGTACTGCAGTCCACCGTGAGAAGACAGGATTCCAGCTCATTCTATTGCAAATGTAAGGTCTTTAGAGTGTGCCAGTTCATGTTGGCCTCTGGGAGGTCATTTGACTGCAAGAACACCTTTGAAGCCATCTTGAATGTTTGTATAACTCATGGAATTGAGCTTATCAGAACACTACAGCAGCTGATTTAGTTATACATTCAGCAGCTGTGCTTGAAGAGTGCAGCTGGCTCATTCAGAACCATTCTTTCTGCAATTAGCCAACCTTATGTGACGAACACAGTTGCTGGACTGCTTCCTGCAATTAAATTCTGATCAAAGTTGGTTAAAGTGAACGTGTGGATGTATGGGTTGTACTTGGATCAGATGAGAAAACCCCATCATATCTTTCATCAAAGAAGTAGTGGGTGGTGTAGCTGTTTGTTGGTCTGTGTAGTTTGCATTTTATTATCCAATCCGCCTCCATCTGCTGCCATATCAACCTTGGAACTCTCCATGTTAGAAAAAGAAGTTGGCATCCATTTCCATTGCTATTACTCATCTTCCTTTGTCTTCGTGCGATGGTTTTAAAATAGCTTATCTTGAAAAGTTGACGCATAAAGAGATTTATTATTAGAGTTTTTGGTAAATTTGCCTTCCGTGCTGCGTTTTAAAACTGATTCCCTTAAGGGATAAGTTACAATATGACAGGAGCTGCATGTTTCTGGTCATATAAACAGTGTGTCCACCAGCACAATGTGATGATCAAACCTCTCATGAAGCCAAGCTAGAGTAGGTAGCAGCCAGACAATAACCAGGTGCCAGACAGGAAGTAAGGCCATAACAAAGACATCTGTCAGGCAGTTGGAGATGAATTTAGCCTCCTGGGATCATCAGATACCACACTGCCTGAAGACTGCTCTTTGCTGAAGAGAAAAAATACAATATGGACAGATTATTAAGTTTGCTAGTACTTCCTTGTTTCTTTACTTTGATAAGTGGGCAGTGCTGGTGTGCTCTTGTGCTGCTTTTCAGCTTGACCTGAGGCTTTTGTAAAATGTTCATAATTTGATTTTATACTTGCCAAGCACAGTCTAGATCCACTGCTTTGTTGGAAACTTGTAACTTTAGCTGTGAATAGAAAAGTTAAATTTTCTTTTGAGCACAACTTTGTTTTGTCTGTGAATCCTTAGCTGAAAAATCCACTTTGGGATAGAAACATGTTTTCATTTAAAAGGTATGATTGATTTTAAATTTTAAAAAAAAAAAGACCATTTTCATATACTCCACATAAAGCGCACACATAAAAAACCCTATTACAGAACATCAACCATAAACAATTCAACAAAAAGGGTGATGAACTGCCACTGCCGACACCCAAGAACAGGAAATTGAGGCTACTTTTTACACATGGTTAACCAAAACTTGACAAGAGTAGATTAGAAAAAATGGTGTCCGGTCCAATGAGTCTCCATTTCAGCCACCACATTCAGATCATAGAGTCAGCATTTGATGGAAACATCGTGAAAGCATGAATCCATCCTGCCTTGAATCAGTAATTCAGGCTGAATTAAGTACCAACTGAGCACCATGTATTTGTGATCCACAGTGTACTCATCTTTTGATGGCTAACGTCATGAAGCTCAAATCATCTTGAATTGGTCTTTTGACACGACAATGAGTTCATTGTACTCCAGTGGCCTCCATAGCCATCAGATCTAAATCCAGAAGAGCATCTTTGTGACGTGGTGGAACAAGAGCATCACTTCATTGATGTGCAGCCAACAAATCTGCAGTGACTGTGTGATGTTATCATTTCAATGTTAAACAAAATCTCAGAGGAATGATCCCAACACCTTGTTGAATCTATGACATCTGAAACCAAAAGGGGATCCAACCCAGTACTAGCAAGTAGACAAAGACAAAAAACAAAAAGAACACTGCAAACGTCTAAAAAAAGTCAAAGATATTTTCTCGTTGGTTGGGTGATTCCGGTTGGATGATTCTGTATCCCTTGTTGGCTTGTACTTGGAAAACATCATTTACCCCACCACCAACACAGATACAACAGCTAAAGACTGACATGACTGTAGCCGGAGCCTAGCTACCTTACAGGTATGCACTGCCAATTTATGCATTGCTGTCCTCTCATAGAAAATATCCTTGCAAGCTGCAACTTTATGTGTTTAACAAATATAGTGAGATCAAAAGAGACTAAATTTAAATATATATGTCTCCACCATCGTTGACATTAACAATGGATTTTGGGTATAAACCATCCTTAAAATGTCACACTATGAAGGACTAAAGCATTCAAAATGATTCCTAAGCAAATTGTTTCCAATGGATAGAAGGATCAAATAACATTAAATATTTAATTTGAACCAATCTTTCATGCTGAGCTTGCACACACTGGTGGATGATGGTATTTCTCAGGATAAAATACCACTTTTTTTATTTCAAATGCAATACATTTATCAACATGCTGCAAGCAGGTTAAGAAGGGATGCGCGAATGTAAAGGGAGAATCGAAATATGTCAAGTTTTGTTTAAAGATTCACATTTTTACTCTTACATTTGTTTGCAGGAATCTTCCCCAAAATTCCGATTTTATTTTAGTCCTCACTCTCCTTCTTCCATTTTCTTTCCCTCCTTGCTGACTCTTTCTCAAGGGCCACTTTAAACTTCCTTCCTTTAAATGACTGGACATCACAGAGAGCAAAGAGCTTCCCAACTTCCAGGGTACAGAACTTGAAGAGCCATTAGTTATTTGTCAGAAAAAAAAATCTTCTTCACAGAGTAATATTTCTCTCTGTACAGTCATACTGAGGTGGATATCTGAATAAAATGTTCAAAATAGCAAACACAGCCTGATGCTAATGATGCTCTGAATATATATTCCTGCTCTGGCTTGAGTTGTTTCCAGCAGTGCACTTTGAGGTTTCAAGGTTCGGCTTATTTTATTGCTTTGTTTCTTTTTGCATTCATACATACATATGTACAGTAATAAGGATGCATGCATTGAAAAACAGTGTTATACAGAGATCCCTGCAGGAAGCCGCTGTTATGGCACTTGTGTAGCAGGGCTGCTTCTCCCCAAACAAAGTAATGGCCTACTGCAGAAAGTCATATTAAAGCACTTTACACGGATACACACTGAAGCAAGAAAGGGTTTAAAAATTAATTACCTCCCGTCTTATCTTTACATGTCAAGCTGCAGAGATGATATCAGTTTTGTTGTGTGGAGCAGAAAACAGACACTATCTGAGGGTGATTTAAGGTGGGGGGAAAGGAGAGGGAAAAAAGAAGGAAGTGGATGGATCTAAAGGAATATTGACCGTGCTCTTGAATTCACAGGACAGTAAGGTTGTGATTGAAACTTGTCTTCCTGATTAGACATCAAGCATCCTCGAGAAGATATTCAAAATATTACAAGTCAACAGGGATTGAAACAATTTCCAGAACAACACATGCAAGCTGTTTACTTTCATTTCAGACATTAATAATTCAGACACCGGGAACATGTTTGTTCTGTATGCGCATTAGCATCATGAATGCAACACCTCCACCTGAGATACGGAGAGACGGCTGCCTCAAAGAATGAAACTACCCCTTCCTTTTGCTCCCTGTGTTACAGTTACAGGAAAGGACAGGCATTAGACCCCATAAGTTGTGACTAAACTGGAGGGAAACAGGAGGGGGTAAAGCAGAGCACTGCCTCCCGCCTCGGTAAACCGCTGCTTAGCCAAAAGGTGCACAGTGTGAATAAGTCTTAAAAATGGATTGTGCACAGTGGACCTGGGAGCGGTTAAAGTTTTGAGTGGAAAAACAAAATTATGTACTTTCTTTGATGCGAGGCACATTTAGGAGGCAAAACGGATATGCCACCAAAAGAAAAAGGAAAAAGAAAGACAAGAAGGAAAGTATTATTTTTACATTACAGTTGCTGCTCGCTTGCATGATCAAGCAGCCACATGAAAGGAAATACAGAGGGTTTGCATTTTTATGGTCCAGAGCTGCAACACAAGATCTGAAATTTAATTTATAAGGTTCAAATAAATTTACCTGTCAAATAAGAAGCTGAAATAAAAGAAAGGCATCACTTCCTGTATTTATTTATTTTTTTTTTTTTCTCATTCAATTTACTGTGCATTACCCCTCCTCCTCATTCCTCTTGATCAGTGGAGCGGGAAATAGATCCAACAGAAAAAGTGATGTAACCGAGTTATCTAATAGCTGATTGAAAATAGTCCAATTTATATCACGGCCCGCTTGATGCAAATGACCTTCTCGATCGCACGCTCGGCGTCTTCAAACATGCTGTTAGCAAGCAATACCCCCTCGATCAGTTTTGCACTTTGCTGTGTCACATCGATGTGGCTTGCTGTGTCTGAGAAGATGATGCACACATACATAAATATACAGCGATACACACTTCAGAGGACTCAAGCCAGGGGTTATGACAAGGTGTCGAGACAGTGCTATTTGGCCAGTGGCTGTCCAGTCCTTCATAGGGATGGCTCGGGAAATACACTGTCACCAACTCTGTGTGTGTACAATCGTGTCCTTAAATTGTCATTTTTTTGAGGACCATTACCGATATAACCTGTGACAGCTATGTAACAACACAAGGTCATTATAGCCAAAATGCTGGCTTAATGATAGCTGGATGTACAGTAGAAGGAAAAAGAATTGCCTGTGAGTAATGAGCTCTTTTAGGGTGTTATTTTAGTTCTACGGCTTTCTCTTTTTTCTTGTCTTTTTCTCCAAAGCTGGAGATCTTGAGTCGTTAGTGTTTGCTCCTGATGATAATTCAGTGCATTTTAGATGGATAATTTTGATTTAGATGAAAGCTGCAGGCTGACAGAGGGATTTTTCTCCCAGCCTTATGCACTCAAATAAAAGATAAAACAAAAGAAATAAATCTCTATATATAAAAATAAATATATACCTATATCGTCCTATTTCCTATTTTTATATTGGAGGTTGGGTTTTATCTTAAATGAATGTGCACTGTGACAAGATTGAACTGCTTCACTACTATGTCGATTTTGCCACAAGACTAAAAATTACTAAAAGATTTGTGCAGCTGTTGATGAGGAAGAAATAAAGTTGCTAGCAAAAGTATGTAATCAGTAACTGCCAAGCTAACAAGGTAACTGATTAGCAGTGACGTTTCCGCTCATGATGCTTGGTCTCCATCAGATTATGTTATCGTCTGCATCTCATATTCAAGATTACATTAAGAATCTTCTCTCTCAAAGAATGCTTTGTTTGTGGAAAATAACTGAACAATCTAAGATCATAAGTTTGCTATTAGTGTATTTTTATACAGAATGGAATTAACATTTCAACTGTAGGCATGCTGAAAGCTGGAGAGCTTGTTTGAAACCACTATCTAGCTGCCCTGATCGCCCACATGCCTTCCCTTTTTCTCCAGAGTGTGTATTACTCTCAGCTGTGAGACGTACAGATTGTGTGAATCACATGTTAATGGTCCATGGCCTGAGTCTGCACAATTCACACTTTATTTCTTCAAGTGATGATGAGCATGTTTGAAAATCCCAAATGGGAAGAGGGAAGTTGTCACACTAGGATGGAGTTTATTTGCCTTTATGGCACTGAGAATGAACTACTGGGCAACAGTGGTTGCAGTAAATGTGTTATGTAAATATTATTGACATTAAAAATATTGCAAAATACTTCATTTGTCAATAATAACTTTTTTTTCTTAAGCCTCAGTATTCAAGGCTTTCTGAAGGTCTGTCAAAGGTTTTCTTTGGACCTTGGCTGTTTTTCTATAAGCTTCCATGGTGCTTACAGACAGACACCGTTCTGGTTCTGGCTCCAGCTCCAGCTCTGATCTTAAGTCTCAGAACCTTGGTGCTTTCTGGTAAACCAGCTTGTGTTCACACCAGTTTAACTGGAACCAAAGTGAAAGGACTTTACTGAATGGAAGTAAACAAACAGCTAGGACATTTTGTTATAAAAGTTGATGGTTAAGTTGTCAGGCTTGACTATAACTACCAGTTTCCCAAAACAAACAATATATTTAAGCAAGTGAGAAAATTTTTTAAGATGAAATGAAAATGTCATTGGTTTGCTTTGTACCATTAGGTGATGCAACGATCTGGCGATGAGTGGACTGCAGACTGGATCTTAAGTATACTGGGTTGAATAGCAGCAAGTGAACTGAATCCCCCACTAGCACCCCCCACTATGCCCAGCAGGAACTCTGAGCCACAAAGGGAGCAAAAATAAAGAGAGACATAACAAAATAAAAGCCAAACAAAATTAAGATTCCTAACACAATGTAAACCATGTGAATCAAGTTCAAACTAATTAAATCGTGACTGTGACTGGAAGTAGCAAGTTAAAGAACAAAAGGACACAGCTTAAATGAGTAGTTCCAAAGAATAATCAAACTGTCTCAGCTAAAGACCTTGCTTTCAGATTACTCCTCGACCACGATTCCTTCCCCCAAACATGTATTTTTTGGGGGCTACAAACATCTCTAGTTGAAAGAGGGAATATTTTGTGGCCAGCATGAAAAGTAAAATCATGAATTTCCCACAGCATTTCTGGTAATTGATTTGATGCTTCTGTGATGAAAACCAGGCTCACCTCATAAGATGTAAAGCTATGACGTCAGTGGAAAGTGTAAAAAGGAAGGGGTGGAGTATTAAAAGAGATGAGAATATTTCTTCACCTACTAGCATTATAAAAAAAAAAAACAATGCAGAAATTTATATTTAGGACATATTTGTCCTTCAAGCCTACACATGTTTTGAAAATGCATTAGACATTGTAAATGCCACAAAATCAAATTAAATTTTTCTTACTCATTTTTTTTCCTTAACAAAGACAGCCTAATCTTTAGTGTGAAGCCAAAACATCCCTCTAAAAAAACCTGTTAGGACAGCTGAAAGGGGCTCTGAGCCATTATGACAGATGGAAAACCGGTTAACACTGTTATCAGCAAGGGTTGATCAATACCACCAACTTCAGTCGGTGCTGAGTTCACAGTCTTTTAGAGCTTACTTTCCATCTCATTATGTGTTTTTGGGCCAAACACATCCTAATAAACATTTTTAGATCCATAATCATTTTCTCAAGGGTCTACACATCCATGCAACTAATGGAGAAAAAGAGCACAACATAATGATGAACAGCACAGCTACGACAAAACAGACAAAAGCCAACAGAGAAAAACTAGACTACACAAATAACATCAGTCAATAAAAGGAAATGAAGAAACTGGGAAGCAATATTACAAATAATATGAGATCTAAACATTCATGAAAAAGCAGACTGACTACAAGCAGATATTAAAAACAAATTACTCTAACAAGAATGTATCAGGAACAAGAAAGCTTTCATACAAACTCCCAAAAGGTGCAAATGGGTCATTGCAGAGTTGTTGATGAGAGCATAAATACAGCCATGACCTGTTTGCGGAAAGAAAAGTTTGAGTCTATGAAGATCATCAAAGTCAATGCATTAAAAAAGAAAAGGAATAAGAGGCCAACTCCAAACTTCCAACTGTCCTAATTGAAGTCTCAGGTTCTGGGTTTTGGTCACTGTGATCTTCCTCTGGAAACTATAACCAACCAATGGATTTAACTGAAGACTATGGCGAATATGTACACTCATAGAGCAGCAGCTCAATAGCACAAGTTTTAATTAGGATTTTATGAGAAATGGGGTCATAAATCACAAAATGTATACAATGTTTTCTTGAATAGGACATGAAACTAACAACTAACACCATTAACTGATCAAAAATGTTTAGGGGGTCATTTTAACAAAGATGTTTATATAATCCGTCCTTTTTTTTTCACTACATAGCTGGTCATAAGAAAGAATGCACATCAAATACACCACTGCAGTGGCTCTATCCACCATACTCGAGCAATTTATTTTATTTATTTATTTATTTTTTTTGTCTAAAGTGTCATTATATTCCCTTTTCATACATATGTAGGTATCGCCATGATCGTGACTGATTTGCAAAACATCCACTAGAAAGCCGTGCATAGTTTACAGTCACTTCCCAAGTTTTGAAGTCATTTTTGGACAATAGCAGACATGGAGAAGGTGAAAGAGATTGTGATAATGTACATTCTCAGAAAAATACAGGCACTGTAAACAGCAGTGGTCTGTGCAGCCATTATATACATTGCAGCATCTTTTAATACTTTCACTGGTTAAACAAAAGCTATACTGTGCAACACTTCCCCCATGACTTCCAGTGCTATACTGCTCCATCGGATATGCATCTGCAAGCTCCGAAGATTGACTGAAATATGCACATAAAGGATACAAAAGATGGGTAGAAAGCTACATCTATATGCATATTTAACAGTATATTTAACAGCATAAATGAGGCTTCATAGGTCCATATATGCTTGATGCAGAAGATGCACAGTTTCTTCCATCTACTGTGTCATTTGTGCACGTAATTTGGTTCTTTTTCTCAAAGCTTAGTCATCTGTTACTTGATCCATGCTACTACTGGAAATTGTGGGGGCAATGCTGAGCAGAATAACTGACATGCTTTGGGCTTGGCGAGCAGTTCAAAACTATTTTATAGTGTTAAGTGCATTACCGTCGCCAACCAGTGTCTGAAACTGACGTTGGGAGCGAACTCTGAACTCAGCACTGCTCACTACTGGAGGAATTAAATTAATAACCATGGCAACATAAAAAATGCATGGAAGTATGAGGACAGCGACGTATGACAATGTTTGAAACAGACATCCCTATTTGCATTCTTAAGGGAACATAAATGGGCCTTAAATTGCAGTGACAAACTGCACTAACGGCCAAATCAACAGTAAGCGGTGGTACTATACCTCACAATTAATAATTAAATAGAAAAGAAGACAAGCCAACAGAGGAGCTTAACCAGTTTGTTTCAGCTAGTAAACTAAGCAGTAGATTTAGTAGGTTCTCAGCCTCAGCATTATAGTCACCAGCCAAAAATGCTGATAGCCAGCCTCTCCATGTGAATGCCCATCTGAGGCATATCTAATAGAGAATTACATCGGTTCAGCAGTGGCTCTCGTCTTTTTCATCTCTGTCTCATTCAGAATTTCTGGCGAGTATTTCATATTATCATTTTTTTCCCCCAGTTGTGTCCTCTGCCGCAGCAATTTCATGATCAGCACACAAAAAGGAAATTAACCAGCATATTTTCATCCTCTGTTTCTGTTTCGGTATAGAGCAGTTAGTACGATGGATAAACATCCCAGAGGACAATAGACTTCTGCAGAAACCTTTCCAGGTGCTTTTATTTGTGGTTTGGATATAAAGGTTAGTTTGGGTTTTACATTACAGTATAACTCCATGGCAGCTTTTTTTATTGCACCATATTAGAAACTGTTCCTCAACTCGATGTGTGGTTTATTTTCACATTTGGAAATATTGCAAGTATTTTATTTTAGTACCAGGAAGAAGGACATAATGTAAAAAGTTTCTTGCATAAATTTATTGTATTTATTCATAGTATTTCGAGGACGGCGTGAGGGGCTCCCTGCTCATTCATGCTGATGACTGTCATCAGTATGTATACTCTCAGATGTTCCCTAGAGAATTGTTTTATTCACACATGGGATCTTACTGGATTTTTTCAAATATAAAAGGGGTGCTGGTTTGGTCAAATCATTACAATGTGTCAATATCTTACATGCTTCCCCTCTGGACCGGGCCTCAAGGCACATTCTGAAATAGTGACAAAAAAATGTTTGATATCCATCAGGATGGACAACAACACAGCTTTTACATGACACCCAGTACAGCTTTCAAAGTAATTCACTGTGGTGGGATGCTTTGCTCCAGTATGTTTTCTGTCTTTTAGCAAGGCTGTAGGACTGGTCATCCGAAAGGCCAAGACACAAATATTTATATGCAATACATTACTAAAGAATCTGTTTAAAGAGAAGACGCAATGTGTTCCTTAACCTAATCAGGTAGCTTTTTATGGCTTAACCTAATCAAACAGCTTGATTGTTATGTGGTTATGGTTGTTATGGTAGTTATGGTTATTTGTTATTACTGTCCCTCCATTAGTTTCATGAAATTTACTGACTGTTTCTCTTTGGGCCCTGTGATGGATGAGCAACTGTCCATGATGTACCCTGACCCTTGCCTCATAGCAGCTGGGATCCATTCCCCCCATGGCCCCACATCCGACCAAGTAGGTAGAGCAAAAAATAAATAAAATAAAAATAAAAAACAGGATGGATGGATGAATGGATTATTATTGGGAGTTATTTTGGTGTTTATGCACAGAAAAAAATAAATAAAAAATCAGTTACAAGAGACAAATCAAGAGTTGCTGTTCCTGAACAGCACAAAATCATGAATTCTTTACTAGAATTCTTGCTTGCCTCTAATATATCTGATATTTTTAGTATTAGTATCTATTACTGCTCACCATAAATTTCTCATAGTGTAAAAATAAATGTTTTATGAGCCTTTAAACTTCATAGTGTGGCCTATAATAATGATAATCATAGTAAACATATTAAAACAGTCATATGATATTAAGGATATTTATTAATCAAATGTGCCTCTAAGGTTGCTTTGTCCATTTTGAGCCTCGATATAAGCACATCTTGTTCAATTCAAGAACCCCCTGCAGGAGTCACTAAGACCCCGGTGTGAACTATGTCAGCTGATATTGTTAGGAACCAAATGGGAGAATATTGTCCTCACAAAAACCTTTCTTGCTTGTGTCTTTGCAGCTTGTTAGGATATAGCTGGAGAGCAAAATTTATGTCTTATGACAGAAGGAAACTTGCCCAAATATAACAGCAAAATTAAATGTTTAAGGGATGTTTTGCTAAAGTAAGTTTTGACATACAGGTTGATCATCTATTCTCCTCGAATTGAGTATTTCACATCTCACCGAATAAGATTATACTTGTGGTTGCACAGTGTGCTAGCTTGTTGTAAGGTTAATCATAGTTATTTCTCATTGACAATACAATACCTGTCAGTTGTTTTGTGGTCCTTTTTCATTCTGCCTCTCACTGAACAGGCTGCAGCTGAGTAGTCAGCTGCCATATTAAGGTCTATTTTTATCGGTAACACACCATTTCAGGGGCTCCATCTCCAAGAAAAGCAGCACAAGAGAAATATAGTCTTGCACATAAAGTAATCAAGGTTTCTTCAAAGGTTGCAACATTTTTATTTTGCTGGGATAATTTGTTTGTGACTCCAATGTGTTTTTCTGTCTTATACAGAGGCATTAATACTGGCCATAAGGTGGACCATGAAAGGGAAATATAAATGTTAAAACGTTCTATTTTTGTGAATTAAAGTGCTGCAAACAGCTTTAAAGTAGCATAATATAAGAAGACATCGTCAGATATAAAGAATTTGTAAGGTTTAATAGGTTATATGAAAACATGCAACCTAATTTAACTCGAAGACCACCACAAGCACCACCAACAAAATTCTGCAACTCTACTTCAAAGCCTCTCTGTAATGTAAAACATAGAGGTTAAGAAAAAGATCATTCATACACTGTTGGAGGATTAAAGGATTGTTCTCCCAAAAGTATTGAGGCTTGGTTTTTATTCATTCACAAAAAGCCATCTACTGCCACTCAATTCTATACTTGAAAGAACTTGAAAACTGCCAGAGCTCCAGGAAGGTAATCCATCATAGTAAACACAAGGCCCTAATTTGAGTTTTGCCAGAGTTTGCTTAATCGTTATTTCATTGTGCCACAGTTGAGTGTCTTCATGTCAGTGCTGCATTACATTATGCTCTGCTTACTGTCAGCCACCTGACACCTACAGCACAATATGAATGGTAGCTTCTGTCAGAAAATAATCCCTCAAAACGTGTCAACTCAGTCACATTTCTGCTTTGCTATTGAGGGTTCCTTTTGAAGCTAAATCCTTTTTGAAGCATTTCTTTTTATCTTTACAAATGTTAATTGTAAACAATAAAAACAGCTGTTTTAATAGGGTTTGTATTGCACAGGGATTTAAAAAACAAGGTGAATAAGACTCAGACTGCGAGTCTTACTGGTGTTCACTCTTGCTATGAGGATTAATTTTAACTTAGTTTAATAATGATGATTTCCAAGAATAGGTTTAATTCAGCCAGCTTTTTTTATTGTTTTTTTTTTTCACTTAATAACACATTTACTGACTATTACAAAATTAATTGTTCATAAAATTAATTATAAAAAGGTAGTATTGTATGTTTTTTAATGCTCTCCTGGGGGTAAATGAAGAAAATCTAACTAAACCGCATGCCTGCACACACATACTAATTAAAATTCATACAATATTTCTGTGAGGTAGAGGGAAAAGAACATTTTACAAAGACAAAAAAATCTAATTTAAAAAATTTAAATAAATAAATAAATAATTCCATATTTCAAAAAGTGTAATAAATGTTTATTATTCTTTTATTTCAGGAATATTCTATTACATAAAATGTCTTCTGAAATGTTTCTTTTATGCTTTTTGAAATGTAGTTGTGGTTTGTACACTGTAAGAAACTTGTATTACTTTGAATGAGATATTTTATTTCTACATACACAGAATAGTCTGACTGTCTGTAAACAGTAGAAGAAGAAACAGCTATTTCTGATGTAAACATGATTACTACCTGAATTTTGCAACGTGTTTTCAATGGACTCACTCCCTTTCCCTTCCCTTCCAGGCCCCATGGTATCTCCAGTCAGCTCTGCCAGGGTCTGCATCAGTAGGATCTGTTATCTAAGTTCCTAGTAATAAAGATCTGTTCACCTTCCATTGTCTCCGAGGGGTCCATGCATTACAAAAACAACCAAATAATCAAAATGTACCATAACAAATATGTTTAGGTTGTTGGATAAGGCTTTATGAAATAAGTTTAAAGACATTTTCCTAGAATTGGGCAATCATTTCAATTCTATTCAATCTATTCAAATACTTAAATATTGTAGGTAAGTTGCAAAATAACACATAATACTACAGTCCCTGCTTCCTTAGTTTATACACAGTAGAATATGCTCCCTTTGGGTCAAATATTACAGAACTATAGCATTTATTATCAAAGTTATGCTGATGATACACAACTTTATGTGTCTCTGTCACCAGATGACTGCAGTCCAATAGACTTATTG
>JBAFTB010000027.1:13963592-13976933 GCA_037177355.1 Melanotaenia trifasciata | reverse complement strand
CAGGTTGAGATAATATCTGTTTAGCTTGTATGGAGTCTTTCCATAGATGTGAAGTGAAGATAGAGAAAGTAAAGGTAGTGAAGAGGTTGAGGAGAGGAAAAATATGCGTGAGAACTATTGATCAAGTCAGCATAGGAGTCTATCAAGATGGTTTGTGTTTAGCACCCAGAATTTTGTGCTATGCCCAAGTACTTTTAAACAATAGTTTATTCCGTTTTGGTCACGACAAATTTCTGTAAAACCTACAATAACAATGTCTTTGGAATACCTTAGAAACTCTAAATTAGGGATGACCAACTCCAGACCTCTTGAGCCAGCATCCAGCAGGTTTTCAATGTGACCATGTTGCAGCACACCTGACTTAAATAATGTGTCATTAAGAAGCTGGTGCAGACCTTGACAATAAGATGTTGATGAAATGTTTCATTTGAACCAGGTGTATTGCAGCAGGGACACAGTGAAACCTGTTTGATTGTTTAGTTAGATTTGTGATCCCTGCTAAATCCACCACTTAGCAGTGATCAATTGACATGTTTGCTGAGAAATTTTATTAAATTTTGCACGTATATTTTTCTTTGTCCTAGTGTATGCTGAGATAGACTGCAGCCCCTGGTCATGACTTATAATCTTAAACCTGAGGTAAAGAAAAGTACTCCTGATGGACCACGCTGAAAAATGTAAAAAATGTTTTTAAGTGGTGAGCACGGCCTGGGCATTACTTGAGTCAGAAAGACAGAATAGTGGTAGCAGATCCTGTCATTATAGTGTCAGAAGGCAAGACACGCCAGAGGCATCAGAACATACAGCTGGATATCTGACGATAGAGCATCGTTCTCCCATGCGGGAGACCAAAGTTCAGTTCCCAGGGTGGGGAATCGCATTGTAGAAAAGCATCTGCTAAATGACAATAGTGATGCCGTAATTTAGTCATTTGTTTTAATTTATAAAATAAATATGTACAGACACATCTGAGATTGGTAGCAGTTTGGGCGGCTAGGGCAGAGGGACACAACCTCTGTGATTAACCAGGTGGACAAGGAGTTGCGGAAAATAAAGATTGTCTTGACAGAAATTGGGACAACAATAAAAAAAAGCATTGTGTAAGAATAAATAAATAAAAGGTAATCAGCTCTTGTATAAGCGTTGTATCACTTCTAGACCTCCAGCCTCCAGTCTGTCCACCTTATTTAGCTGAATGTATTTTATAACATGTAAGTTTTGTTTTACAATGACAGAACATATTTTAGTGGTTGAGGTTCTTATTAATATCATCTCCCTTTTTCCTGAAAATCCTGTTTTTTTTCTCCTGTGTGTGCGCTCAGAGAATTAATATCTAATGTGCGTCTTTATGCATTTCTGCAAACAGCTTTAATATGTAACATGTGGTGTGAAAGGTAATAGTGGGTTTCTTTAAATTATGGGTCAGAGTTGCCGTAGAGCTAGGAACATTTTTTCATTTCATTGGTTTTGATAAATTGCAAAAATGGACTATTTTTGGCATACACCAAATATAGTCAACTTTTGTTCCAACACAAGCTTGATAAATAAGGCCCCAGATTATGATATTTCAAACACATTCAAGTGAAAATTTCAGCAACATTTAGCTGTGACTATCACGATGAAAAGTGTTTCATAACCATTTCAAGACTCTTTTGCAAAAATGACAAGGAAGGCCAACTAAACTTGCCTCCTAGACATGACTTAATTGCTGTATTAAGTTTAACTTATTTAGCCATAGGCTAGGTATAAACTGATTTTAGCCATTCTCTTTTCACTCACTTTTTAGATGCAAGTTACTAAGGAGTATGTTGAAAAGTTTTAACTATGGCAGGGGATTTTGGCAAGTAAATGTGTTGTATTTTAGGTAGTTGGATAAACAAAATAGCAAACATGCTAACTAACTTCTAGCTAGTTAGCTAGCTAAAAGTTAGCTAGAAAGATTGGTGGTGTTCTGTCATAACAGGAACTGAATACTTCTTATTTAGGAAGTTGGACCAAGTAGCAAACAAGCTAATGAGCTTTTGCCTTAATAATCAAACTGATCTTTGCATTTTGAACACATTAAAGTAAAAAGTTCTATTGCATTTGGAACATGGATAAGTCAGACATAAATATATATTTTTAAAAATGGCTGTGATTTACCACTATTACTTTTTTTTCACCTTTAGCATAGCACGTTGTGAGTTCAGCTCAGTTTACCTGCTTTACATATGAATATTTAAGACTTTTTTTTCTTTTTGAGTGGACAAGTGAAAATTGAGTCTGCTTCACTTTTACTTTTAAAAAAAAAATATTCTAGACATCTATGGACCTTTAGATATCTTTTTAACCAAAAATAATTTTAGCAAGTTTCCGCTTGTGTTATAACAGTTGTTGTATTATGTGATGATTCCCTGGACAAATAACAATAATTGGAAACTGCTTCAGTGACTTTTTTCCATTTTCCATTGTTGCTGTAAGGTTTTCATCCCTTCAAATTGGGGGCATAGTCAAAATATCAAAAAGAATTACAGAATGAACGCAAACATTTGTGGAAATGAGGTTTTGCTGTAAAGAAACCTCTGAATATTTCTTTTACCCCTGAGGAATTGTGGATGATTTAAACTTTAGTCCCACATCTTTTCACTCCTTGCTTTTGTTCGCCCAGAAATTACATCTATCGATGCTATTGTTCTGTATTTTTTGCCACTCGCTGTTCATTAAATGTCAGAAGGAATTAAAAGGCAGGAAGACACAGCAGCCTGAATAATGTCATGTGTGAGACATTAATTGACTGTTGGTTACTTCAAAGAAGCTGGTGAATCTCTGGGATGCAAAATAGCGATCGATAATGCTGGTCAGAAGAGACATTCTGTTGTTGTGCTTTCTAGAATGAATATTTATAACCTGCGGCTGTAGGGACGATCAAAAACCCATTTTATAAATAATAACTTGGTGAGACATTATGGATTTTTCAGATTTCTTCTTGAAAAAACTAATAAAGCCAATACCTCATCTGCAGTGTAAATGAGACGGTGGACACTGTAGGGCCTGTAATAATAATGAGAACAATATTACATATAATTCTGCATATCAGTGGCATTACTTAGGCATTTTCTGCTGTTTTGTGGAAGATGCATGGAAGAACACCTTGATGCAAACACTATGAGGTTGCAAGGTATGATTCTTTCCTAGGTGTGATGTACAACAAACATAGGGCTCAAAATGAACACTCACATGTGGTTACTAGTGTGTTTGAATTCAGGTCTGACTTTGTGAGTCTAGCTTATGTGTGCAAGTGTATAAATAATGCTTTTTTTGACCAACTTTCACCACCCCATCTTCCATTACATTTCCAGGCTTATTGTGTGTTCTGCAGCAGCCAGCATTGTTTGAGTTTTCGCATGATTACCTTACATATGATTACAGTTAATACACCAGCCAGTGGACAAGTGTATTACCTTGCAGGAGCTACATCTGAACATAAACACCCATAGTTATTAGAGCTAGGGCTGCTCATACTGAATAAGAGGTACTTAGTCATAATGTAGCACCATTTTTGTCATTGTTGTGCAAATTTATGCAGCAAAGTGCAGCAAAACCTCCTCACCCCACCTACTCAGCATGAAACCTGTGATTCTAATGTGTGTTACTTTAGTTTGCAGGTTCACATGAAAGTCTCATGCAAAGTTACAGCAGAAATCAAAGCAGCCAGACTTTCTTGTAATTTTTTAAAATGATCTCAAGCAATAGTGCTGCAGGTTTTCCGAAGGTCTGTTTTTGTTTGGATATTTACTGCTTTGTCATTCATTTTTAGTTCAGTCCTAGCCATTTTCAGGGGAATGAGTTTTTGTGTTTTTTTAAGTCACTGACCAATTCATTATTCAAGCAGAAAACAAAGTGGTGAACAAGAGAACTAATTTCAAACTGTACCTTTAGGCACTTTGTACTAGCCTGTCATAAACACATTTGTCCTATTTCTTTAGTAGCATCCATGAAAAACGCTCAAAATAACACAATTTAATGAGTATAAAAAGTGTAATATTTTTCACCAGCAAGGTGATTTCTATCTGTTAGCTGAAACCTGACATTGTCTCAGCATGGTGCAGTGTGTTCTTAAAACATTTAAGGAAACTAACCAACAGGCCAAAAAAAGGGGGTCAGTCTAAAAAACCATTTAAAGCAAATGAGCGGGATCTTAAAGTGATGGCTTTAACAGGAGAGAAATAAGCGAAGACCTGACACAGAACCTGAGAGATGTATCTGGATGTATCTGTCAGTCAAAGCCTCATCAGAAATGGTCTCCATGAAAAAATTGCTATCAAGAAGCCATTCTTTTTTTTCTGTTGTTCAGGCTGGCTTGAAGAATAAGTTTTACCAAATAATTTCAAGCTTTTTTTTTGCCATATATTGTGTATTTCCATGTATGTTTCAAAAGATATGTAATAATTTACCATTTTTCTTCCAGCATATAAATAGATGGTAGTGCAAGACTACAGTGCTATAATTAAATCTTACAAGAAGACATGCCTCTTTCTTCTTAAACTCTACGATCTCAGAACCAGACATTACTCAAATAAAACCTGAGTGAAGGTACGCAAACGTGTGGATCACATCATTCCTACCAAAATTAGAATCTTTTGACCACGTCTAGCCTAAATTACATTTAACAAAGCTCAGAATGTGCCTGCTATCTGGACAGACCTCTGAGTTAATCAGAATTACAAATGACTGTAAAAAATTCAGTCAGCATTTTCAAGCCGTACTGCTAAAACATTTGGAACCATAAAATAGGTTTTAGACAAATGCTCTGCGCTTCACATTCTTTGAGTTATGTTTGTTTTATTACATTAGTTCACGGAGTCGGATGCTTGATATGTGGCCTTACTTCATAATTGAATCCATTTGTTTGAAATGAGCCCTAAGGTAAAGAATATCTCTACAGTATTTCACATTGTTAATGCCTTACCTTTCGAGGAGCATAATACTTCCAAGTCTCTCTGGATCAAGCTCTGGAAGATAATTTATCATCCCTGCTGTGAGTTCATGTAGTTGTTTATCTACCTTTAACAATGAGTGAATATAATTCTATAAACACTTTCTTTATATTGATGTGTTTTTGTATTTGGATGTGAGTGATCTGTCACCGATAATACAAAAGGACAAATTTAGCAAATGCTGTTTCCCCGTGTAAGAAGAGGAAGTGAGAATGATGCAGAAAAGCATGGCTGAAGAAGAACCCTGAAGCCACTGTTGTGTGATTAAGGACTAGGGTTGAACCATCGGTAGGGGGCTAAATTATCCACACAGCAGGAAAAGAACTAAATGCTGCTTAACATGAACAACCATGAAAAATCACATATGCACTGTGGAGGACTGATAAACTGAAAGAAATGTCTTCTTTTTTTCAGTCCAGGTGGTGAGTCGTAACTGGTGGAAAGTGGTTGCACTGCCAAGTAGAAGCAGCTCAGAGTGGCAATTACTTCCAAATTTCACAGAATATTGCAATTCTTTATTTCCTGTTTCAGTTACAACCTCTGTTTATAATCTTTACAGCACTGAAGGCACACAAAACCCAAAGATATAATGGAACATAAGTATATACAAAATATACAGAATAAATAATTAAATCTAATTAAGTAGAAAAGCTACGGAGTGTGTGCTCACATGAACTGTTTTAAATGATCAGCTTCTGAGAGTATGATGGAGCGTATTGTAGAAATCCCAATGGATGACAATGTCTTTGCTGCAGAAGTTGGTTGTCGACTGTCAGAGGTCCGATTTTAGATCGTCGGTGATCATTCGTGTGCTAAAATACACCCCACCTTGAATCGCTTCGGAAGGGGGCAATGTTCCTGAATGCTCTGCTATGTATTTGACATAAAATAATGGCATTAAGCAGACTCTCTCTCTCTCACACACACACACACACAAAGCACACTAAATGACTGCACATATTAGTGGCTCATTTCTTCTGGCAGAAAGAAAATAAAACATTATCAGCAGGACTCTTGATTGTCATGCACCATCTTATGGCATCTGAGTAGTGCAATGCATTTTTTACAAGACTACAGTTGTGGATTTACTGTACTCCAAGTGTTCTTTTTTCTCTGAATGTCACCAGCTTCTGTAAAAATAAATACAATTCCTGTTGGATCAAACATCTGACAGGAAGGACGGTATTGGAATCGCTCTCCTATCCCCATTTTCCGATAGATGCTTGGCAATTTGCTGACACTACGGCACAATGAGCATTCTGCTTCCAGCGTTAAAGCTGCCTTGGGTTGACAGAGGGTGTAATCAGGTCATGCCCGGAATCAGGATTGACTGATTAAACGGAATTCTGGGTCAAATGGTGATTGAAATTCACTCACTTGGTTCCAAACATCTGCTTTATCCTGTGAGGGTGTCGGGGGGGTGGGAGGGAATTTTGGGGTGCTTGTGTGGATCAATTCATTTGGCTGCTGCAACATTATGCAAATTTAATCACATGTTAAAAAGCTGATTGAGTGGATTTTCAGTCATCTGCTCGACAAACTCCCAACAGCTTTTTCCAAGTTACATTTGGCTGAAAACATGACACCCTTCACCAGCTACATAGCATGGCTGTTGACAGATGAAAGGTAAAAGAACAAACCATTACATTCTGTGCTACAGTTAAAGAGATGTGCCCATGATATATATATATATATATATAAATATATATATATATTTACATTTTTTAATATATATTTATATGTCACACTGTGGAACGTACAAGAGGGCAACCAGGACAAGGCACTTGGTTCAAACATAACAAATGTTGTCGTCTTTTTCTGCTTGAGCTCAGTTCAATGCAGTCTGATGCTCCAGAACCTCTAAGTAGTCTGGCTCAGTGTGCAGGTTAGCTTTAAGTTCAAAGTACTCATTCTTAGTTTGCTCAAGCATGACCTTGCGTGGTCTTGTATACATAATAGTCTCCATTAGCTTCAACTCCTCCTGGTGCCCAGGGGCCTGCATCTCTACAGCGGCCTGAAGCTGGGGCATGTTTTTCCTGAAGTACTCTGATATTCCCAGCTGCTGCAGCTCCTCTCTCTCCAGAATGTTCCTGTACAAGGAGTTGGGGTTCCCGAGAGTGACAAACTCTGCAGGGCACTCTCCAGCCATGGTTCTGAATTTTCCGGGGATTCCCGTGAGGGGAGAGGTGTTCTCCTTCTCCATGATGCTCCGGCAGAGGTGATGCTTGCCACTGGATTCCTCGAGGCCGTAATCCAAATCTGCATCGTGCTCTTTGTGCTGGGAACAGTAGGTGGGGTTGCGGCAGATCTGCACAATCGGGCTGTGAGATCGGTCCTCGTACAGAGTGGCCGACCCCGCTCTTTGAGTCAGGGTGTGGTGTGTGGTCTTCTGCCCGTACATGCTGTAATGTAAGTGAATTGGGGAACTGCTGCTGGTATTTTCTCGTGGCTGCTCCTCTGCTGCTTTTTTCTTGGCCCGCCGCCGTCGCCGATGCACCACAAACACCACCAGCCCGGCCGAACAGAAAATAATCATGAGGACAAAAATGAGAAGGCTTAAGATGAGCACGGAGAGGGGGATGGTGTCGGTGAGAGAGATGAAAATACCCCTATCACTGCCATCAGGCCCCAGGGTGGTTGTCACACTATCCTCACCTTGAGATACAGGGTGGTAGGTCCCTAAACCTGGACATAGCGTCTCATGATGGAGGGTTCTCAGCTCAATCTGCATCACTTTCTTTGGGGTGTGACACAATATGGAGCCCACCAACGTGTCCTTTCTCAGCTTCTCAACCCATTGTTTAAGGCTGAGCAAGTCACAGCTGCAGTCCCAGGGGTTGTCCTCTAAATAAATTTGCTCTAGCGAGTCGAGTTGATCGAGCACATTACTCACTGGCAGGTGCATGAGCAGGTTTTTTCTCAAGTTTAATTTGGCCAGGGGAACATTGCGGAATATCTGCGCTGGAAGTGAGCTGAGCATGTTGTTGCTTAATGACAAAAGCTTCAGGTTTGGCAGGGGATTAAATGTACCTGGAGCAATCTCTTTGATGAGGTTGTATTCCAGATACAGATATTCGAGGTTATGGAGGCCCACAAACATTGTGGAGACAAGTTTTTCCATTCTGTTTCCGTTCAGATAGAGCTTTTTCAGACTGCTCAAGCTGAGAAAAGTTTCATTGTCGATGTAATCAATTCTGTTGTTCGCCAAATTGAGCAATTCCAAACTGTCATATGTAACAAAGTCATATTTTAGTAGTTTCTGAATCATATTTCCTGTCATGAGGAGTTTAGTGGGGCTTTGCGGAACTATTCCGATATCTGAGACCTTTTGAATCCCTCTGTCCTGACAATGCATCAAAAACCCAGCAACGGGGTGATTGTGACAAGAACAGTGCTCCACACAGGAATTGTCGGGGCTGTGAGTTGGTGTCGGCACCGTGGTGTCATCTTTGGCATTGATCAGCTTGGGAATCTGAGACACTTTGGACGAAGGAGTGACAACCAGATCCATTGATTTGGATGGCTCCTCCAGGTTAATGTCTGCATGGGATGGACACAGGACATCCCGCTTGACTTTGGCCAGAATTGTCCCCTTAAGGTGCTGCGGCGTGCTGCAGATGACATCCCCGATGACCGACTGGGCCCGCATGTTCTCCATCCAGATTTTTAAATGTAAAATATCACAGTCACAGAGCCAGTCGTTATCCTCCAGGAGAAGCTCCATTATACGTCCAATGTGCTCCAAAAACCCCACATAAGGGAGCGTCTGGAGCTTGTTGCCACGTAGGTCCAAGTGCGTGAGGGGTACAAACCGGAAAATGTTGCTGGGTAAAAACTCAATGGAATTATCATTAAGGATGAGGACTTTGAGGCGGATGAGTTTGTTGAAGGCTCCTGGTTCAATGACCCGAATGAAATTTGTGTCAGCTTGGAGGAACTCTAAATTTACCAGGCCTTGGAAAGTATCCTCTTTCAGAGTGACAAGGAAATTGCTATTTATGTGGAGTTTTTTCAGTGAACCAAGAGCGCTAAAGACCCCTGGCTCCAGCTCTTGTATGCTATTACCCCCGATGTGCAGCGAAAGGCAACTCTTAAGCCCTTCCATTTCCTCAGCAAGCAGTTCCACCAAGTCATTTTTGTAAAGGTTCAGGTGGAAGGGGACACCTGACGGGATTTTGATTTGGGAGATTTTGCTGATGTTCCTCTGTTCGCAGTTAAGATGAAGGATGCCATCTTTCACCTCGCAGGAGCACAGGGAGTCACAAGACTCGCTAATAGAGGATGATGCCTGTGAGGGATGAATATCTTGGGATCCGGCTGCAGTGAGAAAGAAGCCGATGAAAATGACACAGGGCTGCATTTCGATCTGAGATATCTGTGGAGAAGGAACAAAAGCAGAGGCAGAGAGAGGGTGGGAAGGAGAAAAGAGAACTTTAAGTGTACTTGTTTTAAAAAACACAAATCAAATTAATCAACCTGAATAATCATTTCTCTACTTCTGTAGGTTAAATAATAAAAAAAATATGCTATGTGATGCTGTTTTCCTGATTCTTCTGTCCCTATATAGTGAATATAATAAATCTTAGTGACTTAGGCCTCAGTTTCTATATTTACACAGTTCACATGCGAAGAGATGAGACTAAGATGCCATCTTTCCACTGACTCACAGTGGGATAATACTACATTTAAAAGAATGCCTCTCATTTGACTGATTTCGCTGCCCTTTATACATACTGACTCATCTAACTCCAGCCTTTCTTGCTGTGAGTCATGCAATGCAAAAGTCACTTCAGTCCTTATCAAAACAACATTATTATAGGTATTCTATATGACTGATAAATGCCCTTATCCTCATAGTTAACCCTGAGGGTGAAGATGAAACTCTACACTTCTCTTGAAGCTGTAGCACAAAAAATCAGGTTCAAACAGATTTATAATTAAGAAATTCTTGTATATCTTAAATTGTTGCCATCACTTAGCATGTATTTTCTGTTCCAGTTGCCCTTTACAACCTCTGCTATTATACACTGTTTAATTATTGAGCCAAAATCCAAATCAAACCGCTCTCTCCTTCAGGTTTTGACATTTGTCCCTAGTCACACAGTGGATTTGAAAAGTGGTTCAATCTGGAGAAATGGGTGTGTGGCATGATAGAGAAAGTGAAAATTCTAAAACACTTCCAAACACCGCTTTTCAGATTATATGAAATTGTGATTATCTTTTATCAGAAAGCTTTGCTCGAAAGTTTCTTCTACAGACAGGTTACCAGACCATGAATTAGGTCAAGCTGGATTACAAAGCAAAATAGTTAAGATCTTAGATGTGTGTCTATACAGCCTACAGTCTGTAATCTTTGAACTCAAACTGGTAACTGAGTTTCTCCTCACTGACATCTGAACTTCAAAGTAAAAGTGATGATGAACCAAGTCATAATGGGACTGTCCATGAAGACAGTTCCAGTTTTACTGTTAGCTAGAATTACTCTCAACGCCAATGGGAAAGCTAAGAAGTCATTTTAATAATTAGCAGCCTTAGCAGAGAATCTAAATTCATTATATCAAGCTGATTAAAATCACCATGGATCAAAGGCTCGATCGGTCTCAGGGGACCGGTAGAGATGTGGAGTCATCTTCCCAAGATCAAGGATGAGCTAGATTATTCACTGTTAACTAACAGGATTCTTTAAAGAGGAAAGATGTAGAAAGATGACAGCACTTCTTGTTAACGGATCTGATTAGCATCTGGAAAGGTTCTTTCTAGCAGACCGGGCTAGCCTGGTTTCAGCTGATCCAGTCAGTGTTTTTCAGAAAATGAATCCTCTGACTCATGATGCATCATTTGACCCTTATTTGGATTGAGCTCAGGTAAATACTTCCTCGCTCTTCAAAATCAATGAGACAGTCACATTTTCAAATGCGTGCTTGCGGTTGCTCATGCCTGGCGAATAGTGAGGCCCACACATTTTAGAAGTGTGAACTAAAGGCCAAATGAAAATTTACCTCTTGTTGCACATAGTCTTTAAAATCCCTGATACAACCAGTTATAAACAAGAAGAGAGTTGAACAGTTCTACCAAAAAAGGCTTAACTAGAAGCATTCTCCAAAAATCTCTGCCTCGTCTTTCCCTTTCACGTTTTTGCCTCTCACTACATGACTCAATGGATTCTTGTACTGTTAAGTCATAATTATTGACTGAAACCAAGTCATCACTGTAAGGTGTTGAGGCATATGATTGAAGGTCACTCGAAGCCGTTACTGATCTCGATTTGCACCCGTCTCCACACCAGGGACTCAAAGTTTTTCTATCAGATAATCTTTTAACCAACTGTAGGCCTCTTCTCTTGCCAAAATACTAATAGATCATATTTAAATACTAATAGATCATATTTAACTACAGCCCACCACCTACAGCTAAAGGTCTAACTAAATGTACTAATAATCTCTCCACACCTTCCTCACTGTGTTCTACAGGGAATCACCAACAACATCAGATGAAGTACACCAGCGCAATTAGTTGTATGTTCTTGCCTCAGGGGACATCCAGTCCTCCGAGTCAGTCTGCATGGCCTGCATGTAAAAAAAAAAAAACACTCCCACTATCAAGCTCATTATGGACCATTTGCAAAGCCAGTATTTTCACACATTAAAGTAAAGACCTGAAGGCATTTCTCAGGTGGTGAAGCAGTTTTTCCAGGTAAATGTTGGAACCTATCGGGACGAAAACCCTTTTCTGGTGTTAAGAATGTTGTATGCAGATGAAGACAGTGTGAAATATGTGGAAAGCTGATTTAAATCTTCCAGAACTCACATTAAGCAAAAAAACTATCACTATCTTCAACAAATAACATGCAGGAAACTGAGAGATGTGATTTTCTTTGGGCTCCAACGTCCCATGATTATGGATGAAAAATAAAAATCTAATTTGTCAAACCTATTAAATATGCATTGTTTATACAGAGCTTGCGCTCACACAACTGCTGTGATACTAGCCCCCAAAACATCTTTGGCCATTTTCATTTTTTATTGTTTATCTCCATATGATTATTCAGGCATCTTGCACCGCCCAAAGCGAACACCACTGTGACCCAGTGTCTTGCAGGACTATATGAAATGGAAAAAAAAAAGGCTATTAAGAGATGTTATCTGCATGACAACACAGCTGAAGGTAGATATGGAAGACAGTCTGTCTTCTGTATTTCACATAGACTCCTCTGATCCATTTTTCAGGCAATCAGTGTTGCGTGGAAGTCAGTGTGACATTCGCAGGAGATGAAACATTCTTCCGGTGCCAGTCCTCCACTGATTCAAATGTACATCTCTTTCCTTTCCAACAATTCAATTAGATTTACAGTTGCACTACAGCCCTACGAGATCTCTCATCATGCATGTACGCAAGGCCAAGTCATTGTCCTGACATCGAATGTTGCACGGGACTGAGGAGGGCAAGGGAGCAGAGGGAAAGTCAAGAGGAATCTGCTCATAGAATTCATAGAATATTTATCACACGTTGATCCTCTGCAGTCCCCATACCAAAAGCAGCAGGCTTTGCCCACTTAGGGACCCATAAATAGCTTGTTCACACTTGGTTTGAGCCAGCTGTAAACTATTGTTCCAGTGCTGTGAGGTGTTCCATTATATCATGAGACTCCCTTCATGAGTGCTTTGCCACTTCCTGAGAATGTGTCACAGCGACAGGGCCTCCTCTACGCGTCTGTAGCAAGTCCACACAGACAAGTCATGAGTACACATGTTTATATGCGGCTGTCTTTTTTTTTTAAACTTATCATCAGTCTATATCAGTGTGTATAAATACAGAAAGAAATGGCGTTTTGTTGATGCCAGAGGTCAGGTGTAGCAACAGACAAGTCAAGTTTAACTTGTCAGTGATTTAAAGATAAACACCCCGACCATGATGAGTATTATTTCATGAATTGATATACATTTTCTTTTGATTTCATTTCATTTTCTATCTAAGATGATTAAACTGGATACATTGGATTAACTGTCAGGACTGTAAATGAGCTAATACTGAGGATTTTTGCTCAGTACTGTACACTATAGATTTATGCTGAGTCACCCTTCATTTCTTTATACATCGGAAGGAAAAAGGCGAAATAATAAAAGCAATTTACTGACACATGTGCAAACATCAACAGAAATTGACTTTGAGGCAAAAAGACAGGCTTCAAAATTAATACTTTTGTGTTCACCAGACGAGCTTTCTTGTAATTTCTTACAGTCTTTAGGAATAATTCTTTAGATTTCTTGAAAACTTTTCAAAGCTCTTCCTTGTATGGGATCAGGATCATGCCAGAGACAGGTTGTGTGTACAAAAAAATTTTGCATGTAAAAATGATGTTTTGAAG
>JBAFTB010000027.1:13948868-13963492 GCA_037177355.1 Melanotaenia trifasciata | reverse complement strand
GAGCTTTCTTGTAATTTCTTACAGTCTTTAGGAATAATTCTTTAGATTTCTTGAAAACTTTTCAAAGCTCTTCCTTGGATGTTGGCTGCCTTTTCTTCCCCCTGTTTTCTCAAGATGATCTCACACTGCTTTAATAACGTTGAGGTCCGGGCTCTCGGTAGGATTCATTACTCCATCAGACCTGCTGCTGATTTTCATTCCAGTTCTTGTGTTTGACGTACCTCAGTCTTTCCTCCCAATCTCCCTTCCTTAAAACTTGTATTTTGATAGCTGCCCTTCCATTGAGACCATTTCTGATGAGGCTTAGTAGACGGATCAATCGAAGGTCCAGGTAAATTTCCCAGGTCCTGGGTCAGGTTTCTTCTCAGCTTTCCCTTTTTCTTGAAGAGATCAGCTTCAGACCTGTTATTCTGCTAAAAGTAGTTTTTTTTCTTCTTTTTCTTTTGACCTGCCATTTCTTTTGTTAGTTCTCTATTTGTCCAGTTTTCACAACTTTTGAAGGCCACAACATGCTGTGATGTGCCAGGTTTCAGGGAATCGCTTATTTAGTGCAAAAAAAATACCATTTTCTGTTATGTAGATGTGAATAATGTAACCAGAACAAAGAAAGTGTGTCTTTGTGACAGTCAGCTGCCCCAAGATATTTGTTCAGTGATGTGTTGACATAATGCTGGTTCATCTCTTAAAGTAAATAACTTTCTGTAGGACGTGACTTACCAAAGCACATCCCTGTTAAAATGGTCAGGTAAAAGAACTGAGCTAAAAATGACTATATTTACTGCATGACTTCCCAAAGCTGAGAACTTTGTCTAATTTATTCCTTTTTACTATGAATTAGACTTTGACCCATTCTGACTGATTAACAGCTAGTAGTCACTGCACATTTAGAAAGGATTCATATCCAGTACACATCCATACCGAAGAGCACATACGCCCCTGTGTTCAATTGATTTTGCACGCTTCGTGCACATGACGCTCAGAGCCCTGCAGTAGGACATATTTTTATCATCTGAACATTTGTCAGATGATAACGTGAATTCACACAGAGTAGATACAGTCTGATAAAACAAAATAAACCTAACTTTGAACTGTATTGTGTAGCGTGAGCATGATGCAGGCGACAGTTTAGACTAGAGTGAATGAACAGAGATGAAGTCAAGTTCTCTGCTTGTAACTGTCAAAGTAAGTTAATGCATGCTGGGGCCATGAACAGCCCACAAGGCAGAAGCCTTCTTCCTTTTCCCGTAGTGTAAGGCGAGTTAATGTCCAAGTTGGAAAGAATGACTTTCCAAAGTTGCATCATTCGTCCAGCTCAGACAGATAAAACTCACTTCATAATTTTTGAACTGACATATTGATGTGTTGTAGATATTACAGAACATTACTTGCTTTAAAAATCTCCTCAGTCACCTAAAGCTCAGACTTTTATGACCTTAGTGTTTTTCATTGCTAGGCTACCTGCAGTCAGGGTGATTAATGGATCTTGACAACAATGAGGCTGACAGAGTAATTCACTCAAGTTGCCCGACCTGACTATATAAATAATGTTAAACAGTTAAAAAAAAAAAGAAAGAAAGAAAAGGGTGTGTTATAAACACTGCTTTAGTTACCTGTGTAGACTCTTTCAGGCATTATTAAATTAAATCAAACATTTTCCATCTGGATAGAAGGCGTAAGCCTGAAGCTGCCAATATTTTCTCCACCAACTGATCTACCATGCAAAAACAAAATTTCTGTTTTGGCTGTGTGTTAAGCACACAGACTTGAAAGGAGTTTGACTCATACTGTATGTTTTGCAGGCCACTACACGAACTGCATCTTAAGAGGCACCTTCAGTGCTTTGTTAATAAATGTCATCAGCTGTGCAGTGGCAGCTGATTAAATGCCAAGGTATAAGTTGGACACCTATATGGAGAAAAAGATAAGCCAATAAAAGCACAGTTTCACTTTCTTTTGTCTGTGCTGGTGGGCCATAATTTGTGATAGCGAACATATGCATGATAGAACTAATAATAGAAGCACAAGGCCTGTGTGGGATGGGGAGGGGGATGGCTCGCCTCCCCTGGCAAGTGTGATTGAGCAGACTTGCATTGCAAATGGTCTGTTTAACTAATGTGCAGTAATTAGTTCTCCAGAAATGAGCAGGCAGACTACACCAGACTGTAGTGGCATCAAGGTATGTTTTGTAAGGAGACCCATCTGCACCCAGCAGATGTATATTTCTGTGTCACCTAAATGACTTTCCCTTTAAAAGCAACATTTTCTATTCTGGAGTGAGTCACCAGCAGGACTGGCAAACCAGAGAAAGAAATGTTGAGAATACTCCATCCGCGGGCGGCTGCATGATGTTATCATGTTGCAATTGTAAAGTACACTTAATGTTTTTCATTTTTAAGTACTTGCCAAGAATGAAGAAGAAGATGCCTAACCTTGACTTAATACAAAGTGTAGGTCTGTGCTGGTGTATCCTTTCTCTTATCCTGTGATCTCTCTGCTGTTGGAATCAGCTCATTTTCAGCTTGACTGGTTTTTACTGAATATAAACCTATCGGCACTGCAAATGCAAATATTTCAAATATATACATAAAAGATGGGACACTCTGAGTGCTTCATGATTTGATTTTTATTCAGAGCTGTGATGTGATTATAAAATGATCATGGTTGCATCATAATGCATCTTATTTTCCATACAGGACTTGCCACCCCGTTACCATGCAACTACGAGGTACTTTCAAGGCAAAGTTGTGTAATGATCCGCACTGAATTCACTTCAAATAGCTATTATTAATAAAACAAATAGAAGAGATGTGACCAGTTAACTGAAAGGTTACATATACAAACACTGAAAAGTGTCCTTGTAGCAGCATGTTTTGTCAGATTCCTCCTGTTATGGACAGTGTAATCATTAATTAATCCATTAATTGATGGAGAAGCCATTATCTGCCATTACACTCTGTAAAACACTTTGGTCCCTTTGGCAATGTGGCGCTCATTATGTTAGAACTATCATACCTGCGTTCTGGAAAGACTCCATGGCTCATTATAGATTGTGGGGTCTTTAAAATATTGTTAATATGGTATTGTATCTTGGCTCCAAAGTGTGCAACACAGTAAAAAAAACCTTACTTCTAACATCCATACTGTTTCTTTAGCTTTTTCTGAGCTTGGATGAGGCATTCAAGTCATTCTCTCAATGTCCCTTTGGTTGGGAGCCGATGTTTTTTTATTTATTTATTTATTTTTTTTCTTATTTTCTTCCAACAAACCATTTTTCATGCTTTGTTATACATTGCAGCTTTCATGAAACCTAATTTAGGTGCTTCCTGATAGCAAACTTTCAGTGCAGAGTGTGCAAGCTTGATTTCAGTCTTGTGCATGACATGGATTGTCCACTGCAAATTTTTCATTTTATGTTCCCTCAACATTACCTTCATTCACATAATTACTTATTTACATTTGTGAACTGCTTTATAATCTTTGATATCTGCATCTCAGTGAAACTTCATTCGTTGTATTTAATGCCCTTAAGACATATCTACAATATTATATTCATATAATGTTAATATGTTGCATGAAGGAGAGTATATTTATTTACACTTACATTTTAAACAAACTGATATTTAGGAACTTTGAGAATTTAATTTTTGAAGATTTCAGTGTCAAAGAGAAATTTTTTAGAACATTAGAAACTGTATTTATGGTCAGCCATTTTTACAACTGAATATTTAGATAAAAAATTATATATAGTAAAATAAAGTTTTATAATTGCTGAGTATCTTAAAAAAATCACTCAGCTAAAAAAGGGAAAAACAAACAAACGAAAACGAAAAAAAATGGGAATTTACAATAAGCTATGTGTATCTAGATAATAAATATTCATGTTTTAATTTGCAAAAATAGCTTCAGATCTGCTCACACACAAATATGTGAATAAAAAGACATCAGCAAAAGTTTTCTACAGTGTCAGCACAATGAGATATATAAATAACGAAACTCTTAAATAGAAAATGCATAATACCAAGAATTTTTGCCAGTTATATCACAATATCAATGTGTCCATCAACATATTAAAAAAATCCAGAGGTCTTAAACATACAATGTCATATTCCCATTAAACAGAAAATTAGAGGGCAGCAGAGGACAGTCTGGTATGTTCTTTATTTTAAGTATTCAGCAATACCTGCTTAGTAAAAAAAATAAATAAATAAATAAATAAAGTAATGCTTCTCCACATAAAATGAAAATAAAGAAAACCAGCCAGCAAAGCTGTATTTTCACCTTAAGGCAGTGTTGGTTGGAAAATGACACATGACGAAACAGTTTTTGGGAGGCTTTTGGATTCTGAACCATGACTGGTATAACAAACAGACTGATCAACTGTGTACAATAAAAGCTGCAATGTTCCCCATCCTCTTCAACAACAATAGAATTAACTGCTGGCTTTTAACCCTAGTGAGGCAGCAGAGGCGCGACGGCCAAGCAAATCAATGTCAGGTTTTCTACATTGCCTGACTGCCTGCTTTTTGGCACAATCAGTTACAGCAGCAATCTGTTTTATTTTAGGAGATTTGAAATTGTCATACTTCCCATCCAGAGTGTAGCTGTACAACCCCATGTGGGAATTCACAAGTTCAAAACTAAAGGATAAAACACCTCCTGTAACCACAGACAGATGGGTGTTTTACTAATTGGTCAAACTACTACAAAGTCTACCTGCTAGTGGGTGTTATAATTAGAAACAGCTGAGGGCTAGCTGTCTGAGTTACAATTAGCCAAGAAGCCCACTAAAATCAATCCTACATGCCATATGTTCTTGTTCTTCCATCTGTATATGTTTTATATTTCACTTACTGTCATAGTGCCAACATTTAGACTTTTCATTTCATAAGAGGCTGCAACTTAAGCTACATTTTAACACTCTGCATATTTATGAAAATAATGGGAGTGAAATCAACCAAACAGTAGTGTCCCAGCTTTCAGCCCTGTGGGTAAGCTTTTGGCTAGCCTTGCAAAAACATTTCTATCACTCCCTCACCCCCTGTGTTATGGAAAGAAATAACAAGATTAGCACAGATTGACTGATTAGCACTTACTGTTTCAGAAAGTTCTGCTTTTTATAGACACATTTTTTCATTTCTGATTCTCTATTTATTCACCAAACACTTCCATATTTCATTCTAGTGTCATTTTTAGGTTTCTGTAGGATGCAAAGCCAATAGAAGTACCACTAAACCAGTGCTCCACTCTGGATAAGCTGATTCAAATTAAAGTAAATCCAATGTGTGGATCGTACACAGACAAAAAATTAAAACATCTCCATTCAACAGGATAAGACCATCAATGATTAATAATAAAAGAACAAAAGTTATCTTACAGTAAAGTTTTTATTTGTATCAAGGACTTTGAAAAAAAAAATCCATTAGTCCTTCAAGCTCAAACATTTAACACAGAAACCTCAATGTGGATTTAGTTAACAGTATCTTGTTTTCTGCCTGTTCAAGCTCAGGTACTGCGGCCGAGTTAATTGAGTGCCTGATAACTTTACAGCTACAGTGGCTTGAGCTGACCTGTGTTGCCAGTCTGAACAAGACCTTTCAAGGCCAATTAAGTAGGAATGCTACAGAGGGCAATTAAAGATGCTGGACAGCATTCAGAGCTCCTACAACAGCCGCTTCAAAGGCAAAAAATTTAACACAAGCCACAACATCACAGTCCCTATTTGCTCTTAACAATGAATTCCCAACGCACCTTCAGATTCTGAGAACTCTAACGCTTAAGATTAACAGCACAGACGACACACCACATGCACATACTGCAAAAGAAATGTGTGCTGTTTGCACGTGACGCTGGCACAACAGAAGGGAGTGCACTTCAGACAAAAAGAAACAACAAAAAAACCTGCTCACTGAGCATTTTCAGAACCACAGCCCAGAACAATCTGAACTATTTTACTAACAGCCGGTTTTTCAATATTCATGAGCATTCAGCGAAACAGATAGGAGAGAACACCTGTCATCAATGTATGTTACTTGAATATTGATCGAGTACATCTTCAAAAGTGCTGTTCTTACATTTGAACTGAGGTTTCAAAAAAGTTTTTAACTAAGAAGCTCCAGTTCTCAGAGTGTAAAAGACATTATTTTGATTCCTGCAAGGTATCTATTGACTTGCCAGACTTCAATAATATATTGTAAGGCCTGGAGCTGCAACCTACTCCTATATTCTTCTTGAGAGATAAGTTTATAGCAAGAAGAGGTTTTAGTGAGAGGCTATTTTCTTCCGGGCGTTCCAGATAACACACTCCCGGACAACTCCAATACAACAGTGGAGTGACTAAGCATTAAGCAGGCAAGAGCTATGTTTAATGATATACTACACCTTGTCTGATAACTGCATGGGGATATTTTAAAGAAAAAAATATAGAGGAAAAAAGTTATTTCAGACAGGTGAATGGAATCATTGGGTTTCTGGGGAGAAAAGATGGGCCTAAGATCTCCAGGTTGTCAGCAATGCAATGTTACTCAAAGGAAGATTCAAGGGAGAAATATGCAAATCCCCTCCACAGTGCAGATAATCAGAAAATAATTCAAGGATTCTGAGAAAATATGAGTGTGTAACGAAGAAGGAACCAGTCCTAAACTTGAACTATCTGAGGTCTGATTCCTTACTGAGAAACATCATTTGTCAATAGCAGATATCAACAAGGGATTCATGTGGGAAATATTTGTCATACACCATGATACTGTCCAGAAGCATTATATATATATTAATCTTATCCAGAAGCAGCACAGACTTCTCTGGGCTCAGCAGTATCTAGGATGAACCATTCAGTAAGCATGTGTATTTTGGTCAGACCAATCAGTATTCAAGATGGTTTCCTTTTGGCTTTTTTAATGAAATAGTTATTCCAAAGCAAAAATCTAAAGGACCACCATGGCTGTTGTCAGCAACAAGTCCAAATGCTAGTTTCTGTGATGGTATGGGGCTGTAGCTATGCTCTTAGCAAAGCACATTTGCACTTATGTGACTGCAGCATAAAAGTACATAAAAATTTTATACTGCCTTTAAGAGGATGTCTTGTGCATGTATGTCCTTGAATTTTTAAGATGATATTAAACCATATTCTGCACACATTAAAAAAGGTGAAGAGATATTGGACCAGCCTGCCTACAGACTCCTTTCCATTAAATTCAGCCCTACACTGAACCAATTCACAACGAAATCATCTCAAAGCACGTTTAAAGATGCACTTTAATCTGATTTGCTGTAAAATGACTAGAATCCAATCAAATGGGGAAGCAGGTAACAGCGGTGTCTTTAATAAATAACGTAAGAAAGACTTTGAAGCGTAAAATGTGACAAACCGGTGCTGTTGAAGACCTGAAACCCTTCATAGCTTGGAATCCACAATGCCTAGCAAATACTGGGGCAAAACAACAGCATTAGATAAGAACTGTAAAAATGCTAACTTTTTCTCAACATTCTCCACAATATCTAGGAATAGATGCATATAAACACATAATATACATGAAATATCAAGAATTCCACTGATGTGCTGTTCACAAATGAGCCAGCTCTAAAAGCTGAATCTTTATAGTGAATGAGAAGAGCCAACTCTCGACGGGGAGGGTTGACGAATTTGATTGGCACACCATACGGCCAATCACATGTGAGTACTGGGATTGTTCCATTTTGTGGAACAATCCCAGTGACTCTCGGAAGACAGGGAGAGTTGTCGTAAAGCCCAAAACAAAGACTGACAGAGCGAGATGGAGAGCTGATTTAAATGACAAATGCATTAGGAAAAAGTGTAGAGTAGTGGCATAATGTCCAGATTTGGTCCTTTAGTCATTTGATTTGCTGTGGCTCTGTGTTCAGTTTGCTAGGTTTTGCGGGTTTTATTGTATAGCCCTCCATATGACAAATGAAAATGCATTAGATAAAAGATTAAAAACAGCAAGGTGCAAAAGAAAACGTAAAAACATGATGACTGCTTAGAGAGATGTTAAATAAAAACAAAACAGGATCTTTTCATCTTAGGAGAAACTGAACCCAGACTGGATTCTCCAGTGTTACCATGCATCTCCCCAAGTGGGCCTTCCACTCATTTATCATAACAAATAAAATATATTTAAAAATGAAAAAAAAAAGAGTAAATGAGAAATTGTTCACCAACATACAAACTAAATCAGGTTAAAATAAAAGCTCTGACTGAAATGAAGAGCCATTTGGGAACCAAAAGAATCAACTCTTCTAAGGAAACTGAACCAAAAGAGCTGAATCTTTAAAAAGAGTCAAACTTCCCATCAATAATGAATTCACACTCTACATCAATGAAAATGTAAATATTACTGCATTGATATTTCTTTTTCTTGTGATTTTTTAAAACATTTTGTTGAAGGTCACTAACCAACCACCTGTACGGTCTGGCTGCCTTTGCTCAGGGCCGAAACCTGATGAAAAAGAGATGGCAAAAGCAAGATAGTGGGACTTGTTGCATCCAGCAAAGGGGTTGTTTCATTATAGTGTGACATGGGATGGCAGATTAGACATCGCTGCTCTATTTTCTCCTCTCCCACCAATGCATTCTGCCGTGTGTGTGTGTGTGTGTTCATGCTGACTACTCAGCCTTGTTTATGAGTGTACTCCTTCTGACCGTCTATCCGAGTTCCCAAGCACCAATTACTGCAGGACTTGTCCCCTTTTTCTTCTCTATTGGAAGTGATGTAGCTTGCCCTACAAAGTCCTCACCACCACAACACCCACATATCTACAGAGATTCTGCCAGAGCCCGCGGCCCTCCAATGAAACCCAGGAGAAATGGTAATTATGACATCCGCCCACTCAAGAGGCAAGAGATAGTTCAACTCCCTTACCCCTTATACTTTCTTTTTTTTGTGTGTGTGTGACTGATTCAACATTTTGTGGGCTTGCGCTGCCTACTTTCTCTGCCTGAGAGAAGCAGAGGCACTCCAACGTAGCTGCCTGAAAATAAAAAAAAGTCCCACGGTGCATCCTCTCCGGAAGCCTGAAGCTCAACCCCTGAGCTGATGCTCTTAATCTGCACCAGTCAGGCCAATTCCCTTTGGCTACATTACACATTACAGCAACACCTGGTCAAACACATAACTGTGTTTCCCTTTAACTGCCAGCAGCTTGGTTAGTAGGGTTTTTACCATCACTGCACCACCTGATATCTGCAAATAAACATATTTTTTTCCACCTATTTCCTGTAACTTGATTATAGGTTTTACACCACTGTTTGCGAACTGCTATGCATTATCCTGACTTTTGTATTTTGCCTTCAAATCAATTATTTCAAGTTTTTCAGGAGCACAAAGCTTCGGCAAGACATACCTTTATGCTAATTAACAATGTAAAATCAAGCTATTTGGCTATTAACCAACTCATTCAGGCAAAAAATTGGGGTCCAGATTCAATTCTGCAGTTTTCAATCTTAAAGTAATTAGATAAGGTCTTCCTCATTAACTTTCAATAAAATAGAACTATAATGTCACCCAGTAATTTAGGGGGGAAGGGAGGGGGTTGGGTGGGATGAAAAAAATGCAGTCTTGCAGGCCAAAGTGCAAGCTGATTAAATTAGCCATAAATGCTGCCCACATTTAATCAGTTGTGATTTATAGTTTGGGTCCACAGTGTTCACGAGGCTGTATATCATGCAGCAGAAATTTGATGCTTTATGATTAGCTGGGTTCTGTTAGAATTCATTGCACAGGAATAAAGTTCAAAAACACACCTGTGAGAAATCACGCTAATTAATATTCATCCGCGACGAATACATCAAGTCGGACTAGAAGTGGGTGAACAGATGTTTTTCTTTTTTTATCATATAGTGATCGGTTGCTGAAATTCTACCGTTAGGAGTAATTAACGGAAACTTTTTTTTTTAATGGAATCATTGAGGTATGCATGATATAAGATAAAAACGTGGCACATCAGCCTATATTACCATAAGGCAGCTGCAGCACCGCGGGATACAGTAACTGCGCGTGGCAGACTGCCAGGTGTGCTCGAGGTATAATGAAGCCCTGCTCACGAACACAATTCCTTCACTGTCAAATGCAGGCATTATTTATTTATTTTATATCTAATAATAAAAAAAGGCTACTCTATTCTTTTGTGCAATTGAACACTGAATTTGTTATAACTCTTAAAAAGATTTTTTATTAATTTTTTTTTTCTTTTCCTAAAATAAATAAATTGTTGGGGTCAGCTGCACTGTAACATGCTTGAGCTAGTTGAAACCTGTCCGTAATGGACACTTGGATTGATACCCTATAAAAAAAAATCATGCACGAATAAACCTTGAGGATTTGCTTCATAGTGGTGATAAAAAAGTAATAAAACGATGAGACAAAACCTTTTTTACAAATATGCTACATTATGACGGTTTCTGCTTCGTGACTTACCGACTAAAACTGATGAAAAAAGAGGAAGGGTAGTCCAAATGTCACCATACTCGGTCCGTCACCAAACGCGGGGAGCCGCGGAGTAAAGAAGGGCGAGCTGCGTCTCTCAGCTCCGCTCCCGCTAAGGTCCTTTAAAACTTCACAAGAGTCCGTATGTTTTCCCCCTTTCTCGTCCTCTCGAATCTTTACAGTCTTTTACGGAGTCTTGCACAGCTGTCGCGCGCAGGGGGAACCGATTTATTCCCCACGCGCAGGGTGCTCGCAGGGGAGGTTTCACTCCGGTCCCGGGATGATGAGAACAGCCAGAATTAATTAGGATTAAAGTTGAAGGTTCGAGGCAAAAATTATTATAGAGTTTTGGTGGCTATTGTTTCCATTTCTTTTACCTATTACAGTCCATTTAATAAAACCGCTGTCACCACGCGCGGTGTTCAGCTCTCGCGCTGCGCCGCGCGCTGTGTTGTTAACCAATCTGCGATATATTGGAGTTACACAGTAATTTGCATGCTGTAGAGGCGGACTACAAGGAGAGGAAATGTTATCAAGGTTACTGGAATTCATAGTGGCACTTCCGTTACATAGTGTCAAAATAAAACAACTGCTACAACTTAAAAAACAATGTTCTTGAAAAAGTACAAATAGCTTCATGTGCACACTTGTGCTTGAAAGTATCAGAGATCATTTAATTCTGTATTCAGTTTGACCAGACCGTCATTTACTAAGACAGCTTGTTACTCTTTCATAAAGGAAATTAAGGAAATGTGATTTTGTTTATAAGAGAAAATGCACCCAACTTCCGGTTGTCTCCCTATCAAAATCGATAAAGGCACAACAAGCTATGTTGCAGTTCCACAGAACCCCTCCTCTTATTCTTACCAAACCATGGGAGGAAAATAAATTACACATTGATAGGCTTTAATCAACCTGCAACCTTAACTTAGCCACTGCATCCAAAGTGGAATAATGCCTATTCAGCATTTATAAATTATGCAATAATAATAATAATAAGAAGAAGAAGAAGAAGAAGAAGGAATTCTTCATATAGGAGAAATTAAGACTACTGTGGTGTTGTTGCACAGTGAACTTTAACTCCATCACGCAGCAAACTGGAGTCAAGCTGTTTTACGTCCTTGAACATCCAGTTCCAGCTACCAGTTCCAGCTGAGTTGTGGCACAGCCTGACCTCTAACCTCCCTGTGGCGCAGACACTCATAAGCCATCATCATCATCACTCCAACCTATGCTACTATGCAATAACTTAAAAAGCCAAACAGTTGAGAACCACTGTAAGTAACCTTGGGAAAACAGACAATTGGTCTGCATCTAAACCTCGACTATAACTCTCAGCAGCTTAAACTGCTGATCACTTTCAGATGGGTCGGGAATGTCTCCCTGGCTTTTATCCTTTTACATGTCTGCTGCGTAAAGCCAAGTGGGTTTGTCACAGGATTAGTGTAAATTTCCTCCCATCTGGAACATCAGAGTGGCGCTTGACCTCACCGGTGACCCAATCTAGATTGATCCCTCAGAGGAGGTGGACAGGGAGGCAGACACGGATTAAAATGAAAAACTACAGCCTTAAAAAATACACAGAGGGCTTATAATATAAGCTTTAGTGTTAAAATTTGGCACAGTTATTGCTGAAAGAAAAATGACCTAATATGGTACTTAGAAAATGTATGTCAACAACCTGATGTTAGTGGAAAGACTCCCTGGTCACTTTATTAGGTACACGTGTTACCTTGCTTGACATAAAAAAAGACAATCAGCCAATCAAATAGTGGGAACTTAATGCATTTAGGCACATATATGTAGTCAAGATACAGGGGCAGAGCTAGGGGTGGGCAGGGTGGCAAGGTTTAACGGATGCACAAATATAAACCAATTTAAAAACTATTTTAAAAAACACACTTATAATGTAGTATCTGGAAGAGGCATAGTATAAAATATTTTAAATGTTGACAGTAGTTTTTCAGAAGGTATGGTTATATATAAGAATGTAATGGACATTATTTCCATTCAATGTAAATATTTGTGTAGAGAAGTAAACAGGAAAACAACATGATACCGAATATGTATGGATGGAGTTTGTTTTTATGTTAGTATGCCTCACAGTAAGAAGGTCACTGGTTTGAGCCTTGACTGGGAAGGTGTTTGAACAGTGGCCTTTCATTGTGGACTTTGTATGTTCTCTCTCTGTGTTGGTCCTGCGATGGACTGGCGAACAGTCCAGGGCGTACCCTGCCTCTCCCCTTCTAATTGCTGGGATAGGCTCCAGCTTCCCCATGACCCTGAACTGGACTGAGTGGTGTAGAAAATGAATGAATGTATAAGAAGATAGTAAATGTATACTGAATGGGGTTGGATTAGATAAGGAGCTTCCTCCTACGTCCTTTCAAACATAAAATTATTAAATTTATTTTAAAGTATTTTTATTGTAATGACTGTACATGAATTTTAATTTACGCTAACATTAGCATTAGACTGGTATTAAGATATTATGGGGAAACCATGTCCTATTAAGTTTCAATAAGTGTATTTAGGGACTACACATCAAATCAGTTAATCAAGATTTTCACATTGGACAAGAAAATAAACGATAAAGATGCTTAAAATTAGAACTAACTAAGCTAACGATTTATGGTTTATAACAGTAAATATATCAACAACAGTGAAATGGTCAAAACCTGAAACAGTAATGGGATAACAAACAGTTACTTTTTGCATTACTTACCCAAGTCAAGTGGTAGAGAAGGCTCAGGCAGGTTGACTTCCACAAACTATTTTACTTAGATTCATTATAGTCACTGAAAATTTTGTGCTACCAGTATAGCAGAGAAAGTGTTTAAAAGCTGCTTTTAAAAGCTACTTTTCTGCTTCACTCTCTACAGTTCACATATGTCACATATGAGCTGTAATAAAAGCTCACCAAACAACTTTATAATGACAAAAAGTACATCCTGCTATTATCGGTGTGACAGAATTCTCTCTCAGGCTGACATTGATTTGTTTAAAGATGAGGCTCACGGGTAGCCAGTTGCCATTTGAAGAAAAGGAAAAAAATAAATGCAGTCGTCACAATAATGGACCAACTTCAAGTGGTTAAAGTTGGTTGAAATTTTCCAAATAAACATTCTCATTATTCAAAAAGTCTTTGATTAGTTTTGCAGGCAACTCTATTTCAAAACAGAATGTCTCATTGTGCCCTGTTATCTTTTAGATAAGTCCTTTTAACTAAGCAATACTGTCCATTTCCTGTTAATTAAAGACCCAAAAAAGCCATCATCAGATGTTTTTATCTGTCGGTTCTTTATGTGGTGTTCCAAAGTAGAGCAGGTCTTAAAAATCAAACAGAATCTAGAGATTAGATGCGTATCTGTTTGTCTTTGTGGTTTGAGGCTGAGGTGATGATGAGGCTGAGTTTTGATGTCGCTATCGTCTCATTGAGGGCACGCCATGTTTAATTATTTACTTAGCTTTTTTCCATCATTCTGTTATTTGATCACACAATGTAGTATTTTTTTTGTTCATAACCAAAAATATGGGTGCAGATTTGACTAAATGAAGCATGATTCATGCAAAAGGAGAAATGAATGTCCAGCATTCACCTGCAGTAAATTCCACTGAACTGATGCGGCTCAGCGAGGGAGTGTAGACACTGAGGCTGCAATAAACAATGTCCACATGAATAACTTTATTCATATTCAAAACTGTGTTTACAATTCATCACCTCACACTCAAGTAGCACGTTTCACATTGCAGCTCGAGCAGAAAACTCTGATCCACTTTGTGTGTTTTAGTCAACTGGAAGAAATTGATGCATTCTGGGAATAGATTTACTGTAGGCTTCGATTCAAGTGTGACATGGTGTTTATTTAGTTCGCGACTATTTTCAACCCTTTAAAGCCCGAGGTTCCCAAAATAGGGGATGTTGAGCGCAGATGGCCTAACTGTGCTGATTCTTTTTTTTTTTTTTTTCTCATTTACACTATACATGCTTTACATTGCTCACTGAGGACAAATAAAGTTATTTGAACTGAACTAAATATGTGCCATCTCCATGTATTCTTAACCAGCAACATATACAGATGTTTACACATACTGTATTATCAAATCCCACAAGTGCATTAAAAAACAAAAATAAATAAACATTAAAAGAAATTCAATTAATGAAATAAAAGCAGGAGGAAGATG